>ML111168.1:13803-91638 GCA_003697995.1 Taxidea taxus jeffersonii | reverse complement strand
TTTTTTGGATGTAGAATGGATTTGTTTTGTATGCTTTGGGTTGTCTCCTGTGGGCCAAATCAGTGACCTGTGAGGAACCAGGGGGAAACAGTCTCTGGTGCGGTTCGCTTTGTTACATACCTCTGGGGGTGGGGGGAGAGTTAGAAAATGAAGCTGCATTAAAAAAAAAAGGGGAAGCCAGAGTTAGGGTTTATAGATGTTTGGTAGGGTGTTCGTTTGCATATGTACAGAGCCCTCAGTGGGAGGTGGGGTGCTCAATCCGTTGTTAAGTAGTAAAGAACGTTTCTTTCTGATTATAATGAACCATTTGGCAGAGTATTTGGAAATGCTAATGGCCTTTGACTTACTCCATCAAGATAAATCCTTTTGTCCAGTTGGAATCATCCCTTTCCCACCAGGTGCTGGGGGCCCAGTGGAACTGGTCTCTACCCCGGGAGGTCCTGACTGGGAAACAATCTCTCTCTCTCTCGGTTATATTCTGGGTCAATAGTGTGTTGTTTTTACAGGGAAGACATAGTCTTAATTGGGGGAAAAATACATAAAAGGATACCCTAGACACAATGCCTAATTGGAAGACTATCTTCTTTGAAGATACATGTAGAATTGTGGCATCTTTCTAGGAAGAGGACTACCATGTAGCATAGCTCACTTTTATTCTTTCTTCATCATGCCCTTGAGAAGCTAACCCTGCAAAAGCATTTGTCCCCTTTTCTTTTCATTTTGACCTCTGAGAAAACAAACCCTGAAAGCAGGTGCAGGTAGTTTTTTTTTTTTTCTTTAAAGACTTTATTTATTTATTTGACAGACAGAGATCACAAGTAAGCAGAGAAGCAGGCAGAGAGAGAGGAGGAAGCAGGCTCCCTGCTGAGCAGAGTGCCCGATGCGGGACTCAATCCCAGGACCCTGAGATCATGACCTGAGCCGAAGGCAGAGGCTTTAACCCACTGAGCCACCCAGGCGCCCCAAGGGGCAGGTAGTTCTTATTCGTTATTTTGATTTTGTTGGGGGGGGGTAAAACCTGAGGAAAATACCTTATAATTAGAGCTAAGTAACATATACATTCTTTCCCTGCAGAAAACAGAGCATCTCCACCCCGCCCCCCGCTCCCCCACCCCCCAGATCAAACAAAGACTATTTGGAAAAGATGACCTATTACATGAATTTTCTTTCAGGCTTACCATTTTCTCTTTTCTTTTCTCTTCTTTTTTGGTTTGTTTTAGAGCTAAATGACAGGTCTTTATCATATCTAGCCATCAAATGCTTATTTCCTCGGTGGCAGATCTATCACTCCTAATGGCCTTTGTATACATACATATTGCTCTTCTTTAATAGAAACCTGATGAACTTCAGAATTTGTTTGAAATATGTATTCAATACAAACCTTTGCACATTTTTTTTCTTCCAAAAGTAGAGTAGCGCAGCAGCCTCCATTCGATTTCAACATCCCTCTAGGTCTCTCATATCATTGCTCACAGCAGCCCTGCTCACAGGCTGAATGGAAATATTGAGAAATATGAAGCCACGCTCTGCTTCTCTAATAATCGAAGAAACGCATATGAAAATGAGAGAGTACCTTTCTTCCTATCACTGTGACAGAAACGAAGGGTACTGATCAAGCCCATTGTTGGTGAGGGACTGGGGCAAAGTTTGGGGAGAACACTCCCTCCTTGCCTCCCACAGTGTCCCAGTGCCCCGCCCCTCCTTGGGGGCGACCCCTCCTTGGCTCCGACCAAATCACATGCTGTAGCAATAAACCCCTTCTCTTTTTTGGCTTTTCCTCTTACTTTTTTTTTTTTTTTTTTGTGCAAGCAAAGAGTATTAATATAACAAATACCTTTGTTTTTATTTCAACCTATTTTCTCCTGCTGGTATTTATTACTGTATTGAATCATTACCACGTATCTTCTTGCCTTTGTTGTATGAAGGATACCAAAACCGTTTTCTGATTTCTTTTCCAGAAGGGTAGGGTCATTTTCAGTGGCAGGCTTGAATTTTCAGGGAGCTTTCTGGGCATGTTTTTCCTTTTTCCTTTGTCTACATGTGATTTCACAGACCTCAAGCTTTGTCCTCCCCTTCCTTTTCTGAACTTCAAACAAGATTGCTGTTAGACCTTTAATTCCTATTAAATGTCCTCTAGGTCCTTCCCTTCCTTAGCTCTAGGGCTTGGGGGCCAACTGATATGCTCAGCTCTGGGCATACTTGGGTCCCCAGAGAGATTCACCTAGTGAGGTTCTTGAGGTACTCAGGTATGAGGCCCTCCTAACCCCCCTTGTCTTGTCCTTTGATTCTTTGCACCACTGGAACATGGGAACAACTATCAATTCCCAGGGTGGACCACACCCGCCAGGAGAGATTGCAATCCCCGGAGACTGCCACCCAGATCCTTCTCTGACTCAGCCTGCAGAATGCCACCTATGGGGCTGTGCCTCCCAGGATGCAAAGCACCACCGCTGTCAACTCTTCCTTCTTGCTCTGACTTCTGGCAGAGACGCAGGGTGCCTACAGGGAGCCTGTGGCAGCCATAGTCTCTGAGAAGTAGTCTCGGGGGGAAGTGTTAACAAGTCTTAGGGCTTTCAGTCTTGTTCTGGCCCGAGTTTTCTCAACCTGGCTCCATGGGAAGTGATGGTGGGGGGAAATTTTGAACAGGTTTTGGCATTACCTTGTCTGTCAGTGGGTTTTCAGTAGATAAGGAGGAGGCTGAGGAGGACTCCAGGGATCCTTTGCACGGGACCTGCCATGTCCTTCTACGCCCACCACATGAAGCCTGTCCTGCTCCCCAGGGACGTCAGTGGTCTTTCTTTCATCCATTCACTGAACGAGTGTTTGCTAGACGCTGTGCCATGCTGGTCACTATGCCTAAGTAGGAATCCCGCAGCAAATAAAGGCACACTTGTTCCCTGCCTTCATGGAGCTGAGAGTTTAGGCATTAGGCATATTTAAAAACCACACAATCACCGATTCTTTCAGTCCTCCTTATAATCCCTCTTTATTAATTAGAGTAGGTTGTTTTTTTGGCAACCAACAAAACCCAGTTCTGGAATACAGGCCCAAACAAGGATGTTTTGGGGAAGGCCCTGAGGTACCTCACAGAACAGAAGGGAGAGCTGAAACCTCGGCTTCCAGCCAGCGGGCAGAGAGACCCTCTGGGGGTCTCAGCTGCAGAAATGTTTCGGCTTTGAGGCCCCTGCCTCGGCTTCAATAACCGCTCCTTCCTGCATGTAAGCCAAGTTTCAAGCCCTGGAAAGAACCGGAATGTGTAAGTGTGAGGCGGGTGATTTAGATCCAGCAGGCGGGTGGATGTGGGTGAAGGAAGCTAGGGCCTTCCCTCGGGAACGGGGACCTCTTCCAGGGGCAGGGGAAGTTGTGGGGACCTGGAGCCAACCACCTGTGGACACCGTGCTGCCCAGATTCCCCCTTCCAGGTGGAAGAACTTACTCGCCTGCCGCTGGGAGTGCTGCATGCCAGACAGGGGGCCCCCTGCTGTCGGGCACCCTGGGAATTGCCTCTGCTCCAGGAGCAGCTTTACTCTAGGTCTCTGTCCCCACCCGGGCGTCCCACACCTGGTGACTGGTGGGAATGTGTGCGGCTGGCTGAAGGCCCAGCGGGGGCAGTTCTGAAAGAGCGTGTTAGCTCAACTTCCCACAGAGGGCCAGCCCCACAGCCCAACTTCTCTGTCAGCTGGCCGGGCCGGAGTCTTTTCTTCCCCTCATGGGTGTGGACCCCGAGAGTACTCTCTCGGATCCTCCTGCACCCTAACTGTTCAGAGCCTGCCTCTGAGGAAGTCAACCTGCGACACAACTGCGGAATGCAGGATGCCCACGGCGGTCACATGCGGCCACACCTGATTATATGTCATTTGGCCCGAACTATTTCACATTCCTTATCCCTTCCAAACTAGACTACAGACTTCCTATGAGTAGAACCCTTCCCTGCCCCGGCATCCAGCCCCCAATTCCACTTGCAGCACAAGCACATACAGAGCCCTAGAAATTCTGTGTTCCCTGATTCACGATCCCCTGCTGGGGGACAAAGTCAGGTGAAGTCTAACCTGACAAACGTGGCTGTTTCAGATGGACCAGAGATCCAACACTTTAAGAGGACCTCTTTTATTTATTTATTTTTTAAGATTCTATTTATTTATTTGACAGACAGAGATCACAAGTAAGCAGAGAGGCAGGCATGGGGTCGGGGGACAGGGGAGCAGGCTCCCCGCTGAGCAGAGAGCCTGATGTGGGGCTGGATCCCAGGACCCTGAGATCATGACCTGAGCCAAAGGCAGAGGCTTTAACCCACTGAGACACCCAGGTGCCCCAGTCTTTGAGCTTTAAAATAAGTTTGTTTTGTCCAAGAAGGGGGATTTAAGAATAAGCCCTCACTGCAACTACTTTGGTGATCATCCCCACGCTAAGATAAGGTGAGATTCCTTTTGCTTAGAAAATGTTCACTTTTAGGGGCACCTGGGTGGCTCAATGGGTTAAGCCTCTGCCTTTGGCTCAGGTCATGATCTCAGGGTCCTGGGATGGAGCCTGCATTGGGCTCCCTGCTCAGTGGGGAGACTGCTTCTCTCTCTCTCTTTGCCTGCCTCTCTGTCTACTTGTGATCTCTGTCAAATAAATAAATAAATAAATAAAATCTTTGGTTTTAAAAATTGAATAGAAGCATGATTTTCTAGTCCTTTCCCCAGTCCCTTAAATACTCCCATGCCCACCCCCATTTGGAGCTGACACTTGCAAAGGGAAGTTATTACCTCCTACCTGTGAGTTTCTGTCTGATTCTGATAATAAAATAATATTTCATGTAGCTACCCCATGATGCAGGCACACTTTTAACACTCAGTACACACGTGCAGCTTCTTTTCATTCTAGAAAAGTTGTGCTGTGAGCACAGCAAGGAGAGTAAATCCTATGTTTTTCCTCTTACAAGGAATGTGCTTTTATGATGTATTTTTTAATTGATTAAAAGGTAAGGGTAATAAATGAACATCTGATCCAAGTTTCAGCAAAAGACTCTTTATTGAGGTACAGACTCTAAAAAGTTATTTTAGGCAAGTTCCCAGAGGCAATTTCTGAAACCATAAGGCTGGATGAGGAGACTGTGATTCTAATGAATTCTGCCACTCCTTAGAAATAAATTAAGAGTTTCCTTCCAAGTGGGGTAGCTAGTGGGCTGAGAGATCATATTTTAAAATAGTTGAATCCAAACATGAGCTGGATTTGCTTTTTTTTTTTTTTTTTTTTTAAGCCTATAGTTTGCTTTTCACATTTTCTCTCTTCCCCAGTGACTCTGGCATTGTATGGTCCAAGTTGCTTTCTTGCAAAGGTACCTTGTACTCATTTTATGAGGTGTGGAATAGAGAGCCAGCCTGGTGCTTTGACTGGCTGAAATTTCCATCCTGCCTTAAACAACCTGGGAAAAGTCAGTGTGATTTATGACAGTAGTTACTGCTACCCTTTGGCTCAGCCAGGAATATTCTCATGCTACCAACTCCCCCCACCCCAAAACAAAACAAAAAAAAACCCCAAACTGGCACATTTTGAACCACTGTCATTTCTACATCTTGATTAGTTCTTGGAGCGATTCATTAATTAATTTATGCAACTCGGGAGCCTTCCTTATAAGCAAGGAACAGGTGAAAATAGGTGAAAAGATCACTTTTTTCTGGCTACCTCTCAAAGACCGTGAGGCTATTGAAGAGCTACATGGTGTGAGACTGCCTGGTTGTTTTCATGAATTATTTCCACATGTCAAGCATTAAAGGCCAAGACCGAGCAGCAGCTGCTGGTGTCTAGAACATTCCTTGGGGTCTTTTCATGCCAGTGTTTTAGATAGTTTGAATCCATGCAGTAGAGATAAAATTAGACACACACACATGCACACACACACACCCCTCTACCGCTCAAAAAGATGCTCCCCCAAATGTTTCTGGGAGATGAAGTCGCTAGGCGTGTGTTCATAAAGTCAGAGATGATCACCAACACCAATAGCTTTAAAACTGTACCATGCCTTTCTCTTTTATAGTAGCTTAAAGAACTTCCTTTGTATCCACTCTGTGTTTGGGATACAGAGTATCCCAAAATAAGTACAAAATAAGAAAGACTCTTATTTTGCGTAGAGGTAAAGGCCACATGCATCAGAGGTCACCAAGCATTTCATGGCAGGGACACATGAGAATGATATTGTCAGATAAGCTTCCAGCTATGGATGGAAGAGAGGCTGCCCACCATGTGCACTTTTTAATTTTTTTTAAATTTTTATTTATTTGTTATAGAGAGAGAGAGAGCAAGCACAGGCAGACAGAGAGGCAGGCAGAGGCAGAGAGGCAGAGGGAGAAGCAGGCTCCCTTCCAAGCAAGGAGCCCGATGTGGGACTCGATCCCAGGACGCTGGGATCATGACTCGAGCCGAAGGCAGCCGCTTAACCAACTGAGCCACCCAGGCGTCCCACCACCATGTGCACTTCTTTGCCATAGTTGCAATTCCCTGCTTTTCTCAGACACCAAAGAGAGCTTGTTGGAGCACAAATAAATGAGGTAAGAGCCTCATTTATTAGTTGGGCTAATGTTGACTCTTCTCTCATTTATGCCCAGATTTTTAAAATAGTTCATTGTTTTTCTTCCTCTGATTTTTTATTGTGCAAAATACACGTAGCATAAAATTTACTATCTTAACCATTTTTAAGTATATAATTCAGTGGTATTAAATACATTCCTATTGTTGTACAATCATCACCCCTTTCCATTTCCTTAATTCCTTTAATCTTGTTAACTAAAGCTCTGTACCTGTTAAACACTAACTACCCCCTCTCCCTGTTCCCAGCTGCTAGCCACCACCCTTTGACTTTGTGTCTCTATGATCTTAATTGCTCTAAGTACTTTGTATAAGTGGAATCATTACGGTATTTGTCTTTTGGTAAAGGGCTTATTTCACTTTGCATAATGACCCGAAGTTTCATCAGTGTCATAGCATGTGCCAGAATTTCCTTTACTCTTAAATCTGATAATGTTCTCTTGTATGGAGAGATCACATTTTGCTTATCCATTCATCCGCTGATGGACAGTTGGCTTGCTTCTAGATTGTAGCTATTGTGAATAATGTTACAATGGACATGGGTGTACAAATATCTCTTTATTGAGACCCTGCTTTCAGTTCTTTGGGGGGTATCTACCCAGAAGAGGGATTGCCTGATCAGAAGATAATTCTATTTTTAATTTTTTGAGGAACTGCAATACTATTTTCCAGAGCAGCTGTACCATCTTATGGTCTTTCCAACAATGTATGAGGATTATAATTTCTCCACATCCTCATCAACACTTCTTATTTATATCTATCTATCTATCTATCATCTATCATCTATTTTATTTATTTTGATTGTAGCCATCCTAATGGATATGAGGTGGTATCTCATTATAGTTTTGATTTGCATTGTCCCAGTGATCAGTGATGTTAAGCATCTTTAAGTGCTTTATGGTCATTTGTATATTTTCTCTGGAGAAATGTCTATTCAAGTCGTTGGCCCATTTTTGAATGGCTTGTTTGTTTTTTGTTGTTGAGTGGTAGGAGTTCTTTATGTAATCTGTATGTTAATCCTTCATCAGATATATGATTTGCAAATATTTCCTCCCATTCTCTGAGTTTCCCTTTTACTTGTTGATATTATCTTGTGACGACAAATTTAGAACACTTTTTGTGAAGTTCAATTTGTCTATTTTTGCTTTTGTTCCTTGTGTTTTTAGTGTCAGAGCCAACAAATTAGTGCCAAATCCAATTCTGTGAAGATTTTGTCTCCTTTAAAACATTTTTTTTATAGCTTTAGGTCTTATATTTACGACTTTGATCCATTTTGAGTCAAAATTTTTTTAAAAAAGTTAAAATTTTTAATACATTTTATTTATTTATTTGACACAGAGAGAGAGAGCACAACCAGGGGGGAGCAGCAGGCAGAGGGAAAGGGAGAAGCAGGCTCCCCACTGACCAAGGAACCTGATGTGGGGCTCCATCCCAGGACCCTGGGCTCATGACCTGAGCCAAAGGCAGTCGCTTAACCAACTGAGCCACCCA
Organism: Taxidea taxus jeffersonii; assembly: GCA_003697995.1. Taxonomy (NCBI): domain Eukaryota; kingdom Metazoa; phylum Chordata; class Mammalia; order Carnivora; family Mustelidae; genus Taxidea; species Taxidea taxus. The sequence goes on along the minus strand of ML111168.1, from coordinate 83,581 downwards.
GGCGCCCCTTGAGTGAATTTTTGAGTATGGTGTTAGGTAAGAGTACAGCTTCATTCTTTTGTATGTGGATGTCCAATTTCTCCCATACCATTTATTGAAGACTGTCCTTTGCCCCATTGCATTGTCTTGGCACCCTTGTAGAATTTCATTTGAAAATTCAAATATATATTTGAATATATTTGAAATATATATATATATTTGAAATATATATTTTGAATATATAAAATATATATCCAAATATATTTTTGAAAGTTTATTTTTGGGCTCTCTATTCTATTCCATTGGTCAATGTGTCCGTATGCCACTACCACTCTGTTTTGATTACTGTAGCTTTGTAGTAAGTTTTGAAATTAGGAGGTGTGAATCTCCTAGCATTGTTCTTTTTCAATTATTTTGACTTTTGGGGGTCCTTTCAGAGTACATATAAATTTTAAGATGGGTTTTTCTTTTTTTGAAAAAAAATTCTTCAGGATTTTGATAGGAATTATATTGAATCTGCAGATTGCTTTGGGTATTATTGCTATCTGAACTATATTAAGTCTTCTATTCAATAAATCTGGAAAGTCTTCCAATCTATGAACATGGGATATATTTCCATTTATTTGTCTTTAATTTCTTTCAGCAATGTTTTGTGGTTTTCATTGCACAAGTCTTTCACCTCCTTGGTTAAGAATTTGTATGCTGTGGTTCTGTGTATGTCTGTAAAATGTAGTTGGTGTTGTGTTCTGTTCTCTGTTTCCTTATTTTTATCTTCTGTCTTCTGTTCTATTCATTATTGAGAGTGAGGTTTGAAGGTCTCCAACTATTATTGTAGAACTGTCTATTTCTCCCTTCAATTCTATCAGGTTTTGGTTCATATATTTTGGTGGTCTCTCATTAGGTGCATAAATATTTATAAACTTTTCAAAAAAGATTTTATTTATTTATTTGTCAGAGAGAGGGAGAGTGCACTTGAGGGAGAGTGCACTTGAATGAGCACAAGCAGGAAGAGCAACAGGATCCCTGTTTTGAGCAGGCAGACTGATGTGGGACTTGATCCCAGGACTCTGGGATCATAACCTGAGCCAAATGCAGATGCTTAACCAACTGAGCCTCCCAGGTGTCCCTAGGTGCATAAATGTTTATGCCACTCCTGCTTTCTTTTGGTTACTATTTGTACAGAATATCTTTTCCCATCCTTTTACTTTCTTTCTTTTTTTTAAATATTTACTTATTTGAGAGAGAGCATGAGCGAGGAGAAGGTCAGAGGGAGAAGCAGACTCCCCATGGAGCTGGGAGCCCGATATGGGACTCGATCCCGGGACTCCAGGATCATGACCTGAGCCGAAGGCAGTCGCTTAACCAACTGAGCCACCCAGGTGCCCTCCTTTTACTTTCTATCTCTTTTTGTCTTTAAATCTAAAGTGACTTTCTTGTAGAAGACATATAGTCAGATCATTTGCTTTTTTTTTTTTTTTTTAGATCATTTGCTTTTATCAGTTCTGCTAATCTCTCTCTTTTGATTGGAGGGCTTAATCCTTTTACACTTAAAGTAATTATCAGTAAAGAGGGACTTACCTCTGCTATTTTGCTATTTGTTTTCTCTATGACTTACAGCTTTTTCTGTCTCCCATATTCTGCATTATTGTCTTATTTTATTTATTTAATGTTTTGTGGTGAAATATTTAAATTTTTTTAAAGATTTTATTTATTTATTAGTTAGAGAGAGAGAGCAAGCACAGGCAGACAGAGAGGCAGGCAGAGGCAGAGGGAGAAGCAGGCTCCCTGCCAAGCAAGGAGCCTGATTAGGGACTCGATCCCAGGACACTGGGATCATGACCTGAGCCTAAGGCAGCCGCTTAACCAGCTGAGCCACCCAGGCTCAGTTACACCAGGCGTCCGGAAATATTTAAATTTTTTTCTCATTTCCTTTTGTGTGTATTCTCTAGCTATTTTCTTTATGGTTGCCATGGGGATTACATTTAACATCCTAAATTTATAATACTTGAATTTGAACTTATGCCAGCTTAACTTCAATAACATACAAATTTTTTGCTCTTTTACAGCTTTCTCCCACCCCATTTGGTTGCTAATGTCACAAAATAACATCTTTATTCATTGTGTGCCCCCAAATGTAAACTATTTATTAATTCCTTTGTATGTGTTAGTCCTTTAAATTATGTAGAAAATGCATATGAAGGTACAAACCAAAGTTTAAATAGTAATTAAGTTTAATAGACAAACAATTATTTTTTATGGAGCACCTGGGTAGCTCAGTCAGTTAAGCATCTGCCTTGGCTTACATCATGATCCTGGTGTCCTGAGATTGAGCCGCACATCGGGCTCCTTGCTCAGTGGGGAGTCTGCTTCTCCCTCTCCTCCCTGCTCGTGCCCTCTCTCACTATCTCTCTGTCTGTGTCTCTCTCTGTCTCAAATAAATAAATAAGATATTAAAAGATATTATACTTTTAAGTCATGTTCAGAACAAAACATGGAGCTATAAACCATTGATACAATAATAATTGGCTTTTATTACTGCCATGTATTAACCTTAATTGAGATCTTTATCTCTTTAGAGGGCTTCAAGTTAGCAGGTCTAATGATAATGAACTCCCTTAGCTTTTGTTTATCTGGGAATATCTTAATTTTTCCTTCACTTTTGAAGGGCAGTTTTGCTGGATATAAATTCCTTTTTTTTTTTTAAGATTTTATTTATTCATTTGACAGACAGAGATCATAAGTAGGCAGAGAGGCAGGCAGAGAGAGGGGGAAGCAGGCTCCCTGCTGAGCAGAGAGCCCAATGCTTGATTCCAGGACCCTGGGATCATAACCTGAGCTGAAGGCAGAGGCTTTAACCCACTGAGCCACCCAGGCACCCCTGGATATAATGTTCTTAACTTTTTTCTTTTATCATTTTGAATATATGTGCCAACTGCCTTCTGGTGTCCAAAGTTTCTGATGAGAAATATGCTGATAAATTTGTTGAAGATTCCTTGTCTGTGATAAGTCACTTCTTTTATTGATTTCAAGATTCTCTCTTTGTCTTTCAGCAGTTTGATTATAATGTGTCTTGTTGTGAATCGGTTTGAGTTCATTTTAGCTGCGATTTGCTGGGCTTCTTTGATGTTTATATTCATGGTTTCCATCAAATTTGGAATTTTTCAGTTCAAATATTCTCTCTGCCCCATTCTCTTTCTCTTCTCCTTTGGGGAGTCCCACAATGAATATGTTGATCCGTTTAATTATGTCCCGCAAGTCTCTTAGGCTCTATTAACTTTTCTTCAATGTTTTTTCTTTCTGTTCCTTAGATTAAATTATTTCCATTTCCCAGCCTCCAGTTCACTGATTCTTCTGCTTGCTCAAATCTACTTTTGAGTTCCTCTAGGGAAATTTTCATTTCAACTATTGTACTTTTCAACTCTAGAATTTCTTTTTGGTTTCTTTTTAGGTTTTATCTTTATGGATATTTCCATTTTGCCCATACATCATTTTGTTGACTGTTTTGCATCTTTCTTCAGTTCTCTGAGCATCTTTAATATATCTATTTTAAAGTATTTGTCTAGTATGTCTGCCATGCTTTTTCAGGGATAGATTCTGTTGGTTTATTTTTTTCCTTTAAATGAGCCATACTCTCCTTTTACTTTGGGTTAAAAACTGGACATGTGAGTCTAATTATGTGGTAACTCTGGAGATCAGATTATCCTCCTTCCCCAGGATTTGCTGTTCCTGTTATTATTATTATTTTAAAAATTATTTTCATTAACACATAATGTAATATTTGCCCCAGAGGTATAGGTTTGTGAATCGTCAGGCTTACACATTTCACAGCACTCACTATAGCACATACCCTCCCCAATGTCCATATGTTATTATTTTTGTTTATTCTATTGTCATAGGCTGTCTCTGAGCTGAGCACCAGCTTGAGGTATGGAGTTAAGGTCTTCTCAGGTCTTTTCTGAGACTTTCCCTGGATATTCTTGATTACTTTCTAATTTTACCCATATATACAGTTTAAGAAAAAAGATTTATTTATTTATTTATTTGAGAGAGAGGAAGTGAGAGTGGGGGGAGGGGCACAGGGAGAGGGGGAAGAAGAATCTCAAGCAGACTCCCCACTGAGGGAGCCTGATGCAGGGCTCAATCTCACTATCCAGAGATCATGATCCGAGCCAAAATCAAGAGTCAGATGCTCAACCTACTGAGCCACCCAGATGTCCTGAAATGCAGTTGTGTTTGAATGCCTTAATCTTTAAATGTTTGGGCCCTAAAAGGGGAAAAGGAGAAATATGAGGCGAGGGGAGGGTACTGGCTCTTTACATTTTTTTGGAAGCCACTTCAGAGAGGGAGGGGCGGGACTTCCAACAATGGAGAGAGGTGGAACAATGATGGCTACCTGCCTCTTTGCACGTCTGAGATTAGAAGCAGTAATCAGTGATTGCAGCACAGATCCTTGATATTTGGGTGATAGGGTCATTTTTGTCTACCTTGGCACCCCCAAATTATGTGCAGGTTGCTCCCAGAGCACAAGTTCCCAGCTCCCTGCCGTGTGGCTGGGGATGAGAGATGGATATCTAAGATAAAACTGACTGAAAGTAACTGCGATTTAAAATCCAGACTTCCCCTGGAATTGCAAGCCTTCAGTAGACTCCAGTGTTCCAAAATGGTTACACCAGGCAGATTCTGGCAGCGCAATTGTTGTCTAGATGGGGAGAGGGTCCCTGTCCTTCCTCCTCCATCATCTTCGCAGAATTTTCCCCTGGTCTCATTAACTTTTGTAAGAAACAAATATTTGGGAAACAAATATTTGGAATATTTGGTGCTAGAGACCAACTCCTTGTGATGCATCTCACAATAAATGCCAATACCCCACATATCAGGACCTCACTCATTAAGGACCTCTGCTCCCAAAGAGTCCAGTGCAATCAGATCAATCAATTATGACTGAATGGCATTTGGTACCATTTAACAGGAAATCACTTGCTGTCCTTTGTTTCTAAAGGTAAAAACAGTTGTAGTCCTGGTGAAAACTCATTCTTGATTTCACAATAATATGTCTGTTGATCAGCCTTTATATCAGAGTTTCAGATAGAGGAGTTAAAAGGGTTACATGCAAATTTTTGAAATATTGTGTATTTCTCAGCCAGATTAGATTACTTAATGTACTCTTGATAAATTCTATATCCTTACCATTATGATTATCGGAAAAAATGTTGTTTCAGCCTAGTAGAATGCAATTCTTATCTCTGCTTGAAATCTAAAGATTCATCTCGCTTGCCTGTGCTTTGGTTTGGTCTTTCTTGATCTAATCAGTATAGTGCACACACTCTCTCTCTCTCTCCTCTGAGACTTCACTGCATTTTCATCACCCTTTTATGGTGTTTAACATATCCTCTTTTGTACTATTGGTATTTCTGTTTGAGTTCTGATGGATTATAATTTACAGGGACCACCGAATGCTATCCAAAAGTATGCCATTTGGCATAAGAGTTATTCTGAGCTGAAGATTGAGGTCCTGAAATCCCTTATCTGCCTGAAAGCAGAAACTCCGAAAATGACTCAGTTGTCTTAATCTCCTAGAGCAACTCTAGTCTTCTCTTTTTGGAGAGGGAAGTCCAGAAGTTGGCATTGTACCTGAATCATCATATTTCCCATCTATTCTCTTAGGGTCTCATTTATCTTTCAAAAAAGTCTTTTATGGGGGCACCTGGGTGGCTCAATGGGTTAAGCCTCTGCCTTCGGCTCAGGTCATGATCTCAGGGTCCTGGGATAGAGCCCCATGTTGGGCTCTCTGCTCCGCGGGGAGTCTGCTTCTCCTCTCTTTCTGTCTGCCTCTCTGCTTACTTATGATCTCTCTCTGTCAAATAAATAAATAAAATCTTTTAAAAAAAGTCTTTTATGTTTTCTTAAGTACCTTTTCTGCCCCGCCCCCTTCTAGGAAGTCATTTATTCTTTCTCTTCTAATATTTCCCATCCCCATTCTAACCACCTCCTTGAGTCTTTTTTTTTTTTTTTAAGATTTTATTTATTTATTTGAGAGAGAGAGAAACAGATAGTGGCAGAGATAGTGAGAAAGAGCACAAGAAGGAAGGAAAAGGAGAAGTAGGCTCCTGCTGAGCAGGGAGCCTGACATGGGGCTCCATCTCAGGACCCTTGGATCATGACCTGAGCTGAAGGCAGATGCTTAACTGACTGAGCTACCCAGGCACCCCCTCCTTGAGCCTTTTTTTGTGTATGTGAATTCCTGTGTACATACATAAATACAAATCTCACTTTTTTCCCCCTTAATTTGCCACTGTCAGCTTAATTTGCAGGCCCCCAGTTATGAACATAAGAAGATAGAGAAGAAGTCTTTTTCTTTTTAACATAACTTTTTTTTAAAAAAAGATTTGTTTATTTGACAGATAGAGATCACAAGTAGGCAGAGAGAGAGAGAGAGGAGGAAGCAGGCTCTCCGCTGAGCAGAGAGCCCAATGTGGGGCTCGATCCCAGGACCCTGGGATCATGACCTGAGCCGAAGGCAGAGGCTTAACTCACTGAGCCACCCAGGCGCCCCTAAATATAACTTTTTTACTGGTGAAAGGAGGGGCAGTATAGGTAGTGGTAAAGATTTGGAGAGACAGGGTTGAGTAATTTTTTTAAAACATTTTTTAAAAGATTGTATTTATTTATTTGACAGAGCAAGAGAGCACACAAGTCAGGGAAGCAACAGGAAGAGGGAGAGGGAGAAGCAGTTTCCCCACTGAGCAGGGAGCCCAACCTAGGGCTCGATCTCAGGACTCTGAGATCATGACCTGAGCTGAAGGCAGATGCTTAACTGACTGAGCCACCCAGGTGCCCCAGTGTTGAGTATTTTTAAATTCTTGGATGGCCATCTATCTTCATTAATTACTCAGCCTGTCTGAACCTCCTTTCACTTCATCTGTAAAACGGGGATAGCAGCTTTACCTGCTTCTTAGGGTTTTGGAGAGGATTAAAACAAGTAATGTATATGAAGTGTTTAGCATAGTATTAGACACGTAGCAAGTGCTCATTAAATGTTAGTGTTGGCTACTGTTGTCCACCATGATGCTTGTTGCCTTCATAGCCAACTCTTTGCATTTCATGACTTTGATGACTATTGAATTAGTTTGGATTGAATTTGGCACGTTTGGGCCTTAGGGGAGGAAAAATAATTTTCCCTTTACCCTTCTGAGTTCTTGGCAGTGATCCGTTAATAAAAGACAGATTAACAAGGGAAAAAGAAACAGAAGTTTATTAACATGTATACCTTATGTATATGTTGGAGACACCCAGGGAAAGATGAGTAATCTCCCAAGGTGGCTTAGAATTCAAACTTAAGTATAATCTTAATAGGGAAAGAGGAGAGGAGATGCAGGTCTCTTAGGGGAGAGTAAATAATTTTAGGAAAGATGAATGAGGCCTTAGAAGAACACATGGGAGGTATGGTAAGTTTGTGACAAATTTCATCTAGTCTTGTCTCCTGTGATAAGAATCAATCTTCCTAGGGGTGCCTGGGTGGCTCAGTGGGTTAAAGCCTCTGCCTTAGGCTCAGGTCATGATCCCAGGGTCCTGGGATCCAGCCCCACATTGGGCTCTCTGCTCAGCAGCGAGCCTGCTTCCTCCTCTCTCTCTGCCTGCCTCTATGCCTACTTGTGCTGTCTGTCAAATAAATAAATAAAATCTTAAAAAAAAAAAAAAGAATCAATCTTCCTAGATTGATAAAACTGCCTGGAGGGGGATCTTTGACAACTGAGGTCCTTTTGGAGAATCTGTCTTTAAGCAGATAAAGAGAATTTAGAGAAAGCCTCTCCTGCTTTTGCTGTTTTTCATGTGCTTGCATTTCAAAATAATCAATATACCGAAGTAGCACATCTTGGGATATTGTGTCCTGAACTCCTGTTTTGGAGTGACCTATTCTGCTCCAGGCCAGTATGAGCCAACCAAAAAAAATTAGAAAAGCAAGTACAAGAAAGTTTTTTTTTTTTTTTTTTTTGGTAAATGATTTTATTTCCTTAAATTTTATTTATTTATTTATTCTGCCTCTGTATTTATTTTTTTAAATTTTTGTTTAAAGATTTTATTTATTTATTTATTTAAAAAAATTTTTTAAAAAGATTTTATTTATTTATTAGTTAGAGAGAGAGAGAGAGAGAGAGCGAGCGAGCACAGGCAGACAGAGAGGCAGACAGAGGCAGAGGGAGAAGCAAGCTCCCTGCCGAGCAAGGAGCCCAATGCGGGACTCGATCCCAGGAGGCTGGGATCATGACCTGAGCCGAAGGCAGCTGCTTAACCAACTGAGCCACCCAGGCGTCCCTAAAGATTTTATTTTTAAGTAATCTCTATACCCAAAGTGGGGCTCCAACTCAGAATCCCGAGTTCAGGAGTCACATGCTCCACCTCCTGAGCCAGCTAAGTGCCCTTCCAAAAAAGTAATTCCGGGCGCCTGGGTGGCTCAGTGGGTTGGAGCCTCTGCCTTTGGCTCAAGTCATGATCCCAGGACCCTGGGATGGAGCCTGAGTTGGGCTCTCTGCTCAGCGGGGAGCCTGCTTCCCCTTCTCTCTCTGCCTGCCACTCTGCTACTTGTGATCTCTCTGTCAAATAAATAAAAAATAAAGTCTTAAAAAAAAAGTTTTAATTCTTTTCCTCCTCTGAACTTCTTTGGCCCTTTAAGTACTCATACTTTTGAAAATATTTTTGTTTTATCTCCTCTACTAGATCTTAAGTTTCTTGAGCATACGTAGTATCTACTTGTGTGTCTTTCTCTTAGATCTCAACCTCCTTGAGTATAATCTGAAACCAGCCTCCATATGTGGAGGGCAAAGAGAGATTAAAGAAAGAGGCAGACCATTCCAGATTGGTAGGTGGCAGATTTAATAAGCAAGAGCTTGCTTCTGAGGCTTGTCTTAGCCGCAAGACAAGTAGATTTCCACACCTGCCTTCCAGAATCTTAAAAGTTTATACATATAGTTTACATAAAGACTTAATAGGGTTCAGTCACATATGCAGGAGGCCTTAACTGGGCTCAGTTATGTACCCAGTCCAGACAGTCTCAACACCATGTTTCTATCTCAGGGCTGTATCCTTGGAGCAGCTTCTGGGAGTGGGGGAGGCAAGCAGAACACACGTTGTAAGGACAGGGGAGTGCATGGGAGCCTTCATTCGGTTGGGTCCAGCTTGCTGGTCAACTTGTGGTCAACCTCTTGATGACTTTCTCCAACAATTTCCTACAGGATATAAAGTATGCAATCAATAAATATGTGCTCAATGAATGAATGATTCTCTTGTTGTCCTTTGCCATGAATTTACTAAACTCACCAGATAATTTATTTTGTGTTGGAGAGATTTGACCTGGTTCCTTTCTTTCTTTCTTTCTTTCTTTTTTAAGATTTTCTTTATTTATTTGACAGAGAGAGACACACACACACAGTGAGAGAGGGAACATAAGCAGGGGGAGTGGGAGAGGGAGAAGCAGGCTTCCCGATGAGCAGGAAGCCCCATGTGGGGTTTGATCCTAGGACCCTGAGATCATGACCTGAGCAGAAGGTAGACACTTAACGATGGAGCCACCCAGGAGCCTCTTGGCCTGGTTTCTTAATAATTGTTCCTACCATTAGAGAGGCATCACTATCTTTACTGAGGCAAAAATCTGCCTTTGAAAAGAAATCATAAGTAGAGCCAGAGATGGAATTCGAGAGTCCCGATCAACATTTATAAGCATTTAATCCAACTCTTTATGAGTATGAATTGCTGAGGGCATTAGATAAGGCAGTGAAAACATTCAAATTGTAGGTTGTTTCAGGCAGATCCTGAGCATGCTGGCATCAGATCAGGAATTAGTGATGGAAAAGTTATACAGGCCATCTACCCTCTACCCCTTCTGGTGCAACCATAGGGCCTGGGTTGTGTGTGTGTGTGGGGGGGGGGGGGGTGGTTATCCCTTTTATGTTGCAAAATAAGAACAGAATGAGAAAGAAAAAGGAACTTATATAGGTGAATTTGTAGGAGAATGGAGGATTGGAGAACTGAGTGATGTCAGGGAAATTTGTTTGGACTCAAAAGGCCACTAGGGTGTGTGAAAAATATTATGTTAATCAGAAACAGAGGGAGCACAAAGAGAAGACCAAAATAGTTTTAAGTCTACAGTATCTTCTTTTTTTTTCTGATCTAGAAAGTGATACATTTCTCCTGAGCAGCTGGTAGCACTGAAATCCTTTGATTTAACCCATCTTCTTTTTCTTCTAGAGTACTAGTTGAAGAAATATTTCTAAGTAATTGTAACATGCTGCTCAGCTTATTAAGGGAGCATTTTGTAGGGTAAGGGACAGTGCTTACCTAGTCCACTCCTTCAAGGCACCAGAATCTGGGCCATCATTGTCAGGCTTTTCCCCTGAATATGCCTTAAGGGTCCCTGGAGGGTTCATTAGTTTGGAATTTTATAGTTAATAAAGGCATTAATTAAAAACACCAAAACCCACACTTGGAACGAGACCTTGATCTAACTTACTCTGCACTAAATGTAAGCACCATTTTATATAAAACAACCACAAATACCTTACAGTGTGGTTCTGCTATTAATTTATAATCCTTCGCTGCTGGGGACTTGGTGAAACCTTTAGCTGCGTGCCTAAGAGAAGGGATTCTGCTGTGTGCCTATTCTCCTCTTTTGTTAGCCAGGTTCTGTGTTTTGTCTGCTGACCTTTTCAGAAGGTCCCATGCCACTCTTATCCTGCACCAGTTCACACTGGAATGGTTGCTTCAATCTATCAGGGGCCTTTTCTTTTTCTACTACTAATTGAACATCTCCTGTTGCAGAAACGCTCCGTTTAGAGCTCAAATAACACAGTCCTTATTAACTGAGTAAAGGCATGCGTCTCTGTGTGTGGCTAAATGCCTGTTGTCTAGGCCTGGGAAGGTTTCTCTCTCTCTCTTTTTACTTTCAGAAATAATGCTAGAGCTCTAAGTTCTAGGCAGATGTGGTCTCCCAGCTCCTCGTACTGTTTTCTGGTTGTTCATGACCAGAAGCTCATGAGCTTCCGACCTACCCTACAAAATACTCTCCTCGTTCAGCCTATAGTGCAATTAAATAATTCATTCTGTGGCTGGTGTGTCTGGAATGTGTCCCCCATACTAAGGTGCCAGGAGGGCAGAGGCAAGTTTTTCCTGTTCATTCTTGTATCTGCAGCATTTGGACCAGCATCTTGCCCACAGAGGGCATTTGGTAATGGTTGAATGAGTGTCTCTTCCACACTGGGGCTTAGGGAGAAGGTTGTGTACTTGCTTATTTTGGTGGGAAGAGAAACTTCTGGCCCGAGTTGGACTTGAAACCATTTCTCATTTGGCAAGTTCTGTGCTATGATAAATTAGATGGTAGGATAAATCGATGTGGATTTAACTGCAGTCACTTAAGAGTTTTACTGTTTAATCATTTCATGCCCATTATCTTTAGAGTCTTTATTATACTTTTTCAAGGGGGAAAGGTGTTTAACCAGACCAGGTGAACTAAAGAATATGGAAAATTGTCCTGTTAATTCAGGACAAAATTCATGTGTTCAAATACAAGGCAACGTTGAATGTAATGTTTCCATTTTTTATAATGAAAAGCTTTGTTTTCATCAACTTGAATACACAAAGGTCTAGAAATATAGAGGAAATCATCCAATGTTTATTCATAATACTTTATTATTAATTTAATTGTGTATTTCAAATGTAATCTTTAAAGTGTGAAAAAAAGAGACAACAGGCCCCAAATGGAGTCACTTGTGTTAAGCTCCATGTCAGCAAACCAAGACTTCTTACCTAACCTAATTGCAGTTTCAGCCTTTCTGAGGAATGTAACCTCCAACTAGTCAATCTGGAATTACCTGGTCAGTACTAATGAGGTTATCTGCCCAATAGAATCCTTCTATCCCCCATAGGTGAACCTGCCTGAAGTAATCAGCTTTTTCCTTGTTCCCTGCTCCTTCCCTATTCTTACCTATGAAAACCTTCCATTTTGTGAAGCTCCTCAGAGCTCCTTTCTGTTTGCTGCCCCATTCATTATCATTGAATAAAGCCAAGTGGATCTTCAATTTATTTAACTGAATTTAGTTAACAGATTTGGTGGCAATGTCAGTGGGCTCTGAAGTGAACTTCTGTTGCCTCAGGAACAGTAAGAAACACAGATGTGGTATCTGTGAACTCTCTGAGTTCTCTGTCTTTCTCACCATATCTGTGGGCTGGGGCTAAGCTCCTCTTGGTTCTGAGCTCTGCTCTCTTTACCTCAAGCCTCTGATTTAATTGGCTTTCTAGCCAGTTCTCCATTTGATTGGAGTCTCTAGTTCCATGTTAGAGATTGCTGGTGGCAGTTCAAGTTCCCTATTTGTTTGGAAGCAGTCCATAATCCCCATTCTGTTGGTTCAGTCCTTTCCCCAATTCCCAGTTTCGTGGTGAGAATCACTGATGGTACAGGTGGTGCCTTGAGGGCCAGCCTTCAGTACCATCTCTCTGGTTACTGCTGGTGTGTTAATGAGCACCTGCTTGTTTGTTCCGTTTTGTGTAGGTAGGCTATTGTCAGTGGGAATCTCAGAAACTTCCCAAAAGGGGGGAAAAAGCTACAGAATTGATAGCCATGGATCAAACATTTAAAAGCTGTATAATATAGCATGCCATCTAATTTTAAGACTCTTATGTTAGGATAAATTGGTCACAGATGGATTAGATTGACGCTAGGTTACCTGCCAACCTCAGGAAACTTTCCATGCTACAAGATACATTGCAAAGCATCACATAACTTCCAACCCAGAGGTATATCCCTTCTAGGTATTAGTTTGGCTCTGAGAGACCTAAAGACCTAACTAAAATAGTAATAATCATAATAATCATAATAAAAATGGGATCCTTATACTCCAAAGAGTTGAGCATGCTATCTTCTGGCACACCTGCTTAGTTTTTTTTGTCTAAAAACTATTGTCCCAGAAGCTAGAAATATCTACAAAAAATGGTAAAATCTCACTAAAAACAACCAAATTACAATGGTCATTATGGGGAATGTTCCAATTAGATACGTTTAAGAGGTGTACTTGAGAGGTGCCTGGTGGCTCAGTCACTAAGCGTCTGTCTTTGGCTCAGGTCATGATCCCAGGGTCCTGGGATCGAGCCCCGAATCGGGCTCCCTGCTTAGTGGGAAGCCTGCTTCTCCCTCTCTCACTCCCCCTGCTTGTATTCCCTCTCCCGATGTCTCTCTCTCTCTCTGTCAAATAAATAAATAAAAATCTTAAAAAATAAAAAGAAGTGTACTTGAAAGCAAGGGCTCTCAAATCAAACAAAGAGAATCAGATACTAATTTCAGTTGCCATGCAGAAGCCTCCAAAAGTCTTTAAAATTCGAAAATAGCTTAATTGAAAGATTTGTTATAAAAAGTAATGAAAAATTAAAGACACAAGAGGTGCCCAAAACAAAGGGCTGTAAGACTAATGTAACTCCCACTGCTCCCTTCTATATTCCTTTTGGTGAATGCTCATCTTAGTCCTGTCTAAATTGTTTTTCCCCTCTGAAGAGACTATATGACCGTTACTATATGACTATATGACACCCTCATTTCTGTCCTTGAAAGAGGGCTCCCACAGGGACCTTCCCTGACCTGATTGGGCTCCCAGAGTTTCTCTGGTAAACGGCTACCAGTAATTCCCTTTCACAGCCAAAGGGAAACTAAAATTAAAATTAATGAAAAACTTTGCCCTATTCTGGTACATACTGGAGCTACACTCTCTACTTTACATCCCACTTGGAGCCTGGAGATTGGATCCTGGAAAAACCTGCAGATGTTGGCAAAGGATGAGAATTTTTATCAGATTCAGCTCTCTGAGATCTCTGTCTGTAGGACCTGGTAAAGAGAGGAAAATCAAATACCATTTGCCTCCTCTTTGAGGCCTCCTCTTGGGTCCATCGGGTTGTTTAATACTGCCAGAAATATTTACTGAATGTCCCAGATGAAACCTGGCAAGGTATCTGAAAGGATTTAATGACTCTATGATTAGAAATTTGACCAAATTGGAAGCTGATCTTTAGACCCTGATAGGAATTTTTTTTTAGGCCTTTTCCCTAATCTAAATGTACCCCGAGGGGAAGAAATGTTTTGCTTCCCAACATAGGTAGATGGGTGTGTCAGTCCTTTGATATTATTTAGGCTGCCACCCCCAAGTCTTTGAAGAATTAGAAGCAACTATCCTTACCTTATAAATCTTTGTAAGACTAGAAATGCAGCTCTCAAAACAATCCAAGGTCCACCTATCTTTTCTAACAATTAACCTCATCTATTTGTCTCAAATATCTGTTTGTAAAAATTCTGGCCTTAGAGAATAGGAATCCTCCTTGGAGGAACTCGTATTCTTTCCTTGTACCTTTGAGAGGTCAGTGTTCTATCTGGTCTGCAAACTTCAGTGAGGTAATTCTTGTTAGAAGGAAAACAAAAGGGGAAAACAGTTTTTTGGAACTTGGACAAATGAAAAATCTCAAGTGTCTTCTCCACAAATATCAATAACAAGCTTTATCCATCTGAGCAGATAAACTTCACCTATGTCAACTGTTCTGTTGTAAGCTAGTGAGTTTTTACATTATCATACCCTTCTCATGGCAGTAATTTTAGAATGAAAGCTGTTAAGGTTCCTATTTGCATGTCTGTATGTTTACGTGTATCTGCCTCTCTATCATCTATTACAAATGTGTGGTATTTTCTACTTCTAGGCAGTAGTACTAAAATTAATTCGTAAAAGAGCTCTATTTAATTGGCCTAAAGAAGATTAAGCTCTTCTATGGGTTAAGGATTCATAAAATGCCTAGAAATATAATAAAAACTAGCCCAAATGCTTTTCAGGTTCATGTGCTCTGAGAGAATCTTTGGTAATTAAACTAGTTTACGTTTGTTGGCCTAATTGAAATAGACATTTCTTTAAATAATGTAGACATACAACTTTTATCCCACCTGAGTTTACTAGTCAAACAAATTAATGTTATCTCTGTTACAAAACCTGTTAGTGAAGAAAGTAATTTGCTATGAATTTTTGAAAGTAATTTTATAAGATTTTATAACAATCTTTATAAGTAATCTAAGCATAACTGCTGAGAATGAGTAATTGAATAGATGTAAGTGGGATAAAGTTCTTAAGTGAATTTTTAAAATAGTTTCTTCAAATCTTTTTGTTAACCTGAAACCTTAAACTTTTGCTAAGTTAAATGATGGATAGTCATTAAATATATAGATCATTTCTAAATAAGATAAAATACTGCAACATTAATTACTGAAATAAGTTTACCCACTTTTGGCTTCTTTATACAGAGAAACTAAAGACTCTTGGGTATATTTATACAACATGTTTTGTGCCACAATCATATGTATCTAGACATTATAAAATGTATTTATAAATCTGCCAAGCTCCAGAATGCTAACGTAAAAGACAGTTTACAGCTGATTACTTCTCAGTTTTCACCGGGCCTCCGGACTTTCTAAGGGTTAAAAATTCTAATATAAAAAAATTTATATGTAATTAAAACTTCTAGGAATTGTAAGGGAAATACCTCCATATGCAAGGAAAGTAGGATATGTGTTTTTGTTAAAAGAAGGTATGAGAAAAAGAAATGCATTTCTGTTGAGGAAAAATAAAGTAATTTTGTCTGAAAGTAATATTAGTTATTTCAGATGGGAAAAGAGGAAACACATAGGACAAAATCTGAATGTAAAAAAGAAACTTGTAGGTTTGTGGAAAAGAATCTGTGGAAAGAAATTTGATGTCAAGCTAGCTAACATTAGAGTGAATTTAAGTAAGTTAAATGAATTCTAATATCAAAAGTAAGCTGGTGCAAAATTAGAATTTGGCTTTCTCTGTGTTGAAAGGATAAAGTTTTCTTGAA
This sequence comes from Taxidea taxus jeffersonii, assembly GCA_003697995.1. Classification (NCBI taxonomy): domain Eukaryota; kingdom Metazoa; phylum Chordata; class Mammalia; order Carnivora; family Mustelidae; genus Taxidea; species Taxidea taxus. Next base: position 67,717 of record ML111168.1, on the reverse strand, counting down.
CTATTCGTCTGCTCTTGACAAGAGATTGTAAAAGTTTTCCCTTCACGTTTTAAGTAATCTGCCTAGAAAGAAAAGGTTTTGTGTCCTGCCAAAATAATTTCCTGTGTCTTTATTGGGTCATTGATTACTTAAGAAAACTGAGTCTTCTCAATTTTAGAAGACTTAGAAGAGCTAAGGTCAGAGAGAGGCAGGAATTACAATACTTGGCAGTTCAAAATGAAGTAATATGAGAGACTTCATAAGGATGCAGATACAGATTTTTTTCATCTTTTTGAGGGTTAATGCTGTAAACACTTAGGTTGACATTTGAATATGAAACATTTCCTCCTGGGTATTTTGGATAGTTCCTTGTTACCTAGACTTGTTTCTCTATTGATTAATTCATTGGGTCATTCTTCAGTTTTCAACCTCAATTTAAGCCATCATTAACCAGCAAATATTTAATGTGTAATATTTAGTGAGTGATTTTTGGAAAAAAAAGTACTTTGTAAAGTGACTTGATGAATTTGAAACTCGAGAATATTTGCATTTTCTAATTGTTTCCCGGACCCAATCCTTGTTCCTTGCCCCCCTCCCTATACCCTCCTCCCATCCATCCCTAGCACAGATTTACAAATGATTCAATCAATAAAATATGGGACTTAGCCCTTGAATCTTGCTTTTGGGCAAGTCTCATATTTCATTGATTCCAACACTTACTACCTGTGCCCTCCCATCTTAACATCTCTGAAATCAAGTTGCATCTTACAGTTGATGGTATCTGAGTTGCAGTTGTGATGTGGTTGCAGGAATCTGGTCATAGCTGTTCATATTGCTGTCACTTTAATTGAGTTATGTGCATTTAATTGCCATTTACAACGTCTTCAAAATAATCTCAGTATGATTTGGCATTGAAACAAAAGCCATCGTAATTGCCGAAATGCACGGAAAGAACACTGTGATATATAATGAAAATCTATGACTAAATAAGTCTAAAAGACCTTATTCCATATGTAAAAAATAATTCTAAAAAAATTCTAAAAAAAGCTTTGTATCAGAGTTTAGCTGGTACCATTTTCTCCCTTTTAGTGGTACACAGTGGGATATCTAAAGATCAATGACGTCTTAGCCATAATGAAATATGGTTAGTATTTGCTTCAGATTGAAAATATGAATCTCATGTCTTTTTCTTGGTAAATTTCTTGTTCTGATGTGCTTAATGTATTCCTAGTTTCCAAGAGCACATTTAAAGGAAATTGTCTGCAATCTGTTTACTGAGAACTTTGTTCAAGTTCAAACTGCAGATTTTCAATCATACTGCACTTCAAAGCATTACAAAGGGGGACTGAAAAATCTGGTGAACATGTTGCAATGACAGGAAGTATTAAAACCTATAAAGGTGCAAGAGGATTTGAGATTATAGTAACATCAGAGCTAAATAAAGTACGTATTGCACAGCATTTTCTCCTGAAAAAAATTCTCTGTGGCTTCATAAGGATCTGTTTAAAGCTCTATAAATAAGATTGGGGCTGTTCAGTTAATCGTCAGACACACATTCGTTGTGAAACTACTGTGATTGGAGTTAGTGTTTATTCGTACCTAATATTTAGTGAGCCTACTGTGTGCCAGACATTGCACTGGGCGCTAAGATCAAATAATCAAAGAGAGGGTCACAGCCCCCTTGGAGCTTCTATTGAGGAAGCAGGTCAATGTTAGCAGGGGACATTTCTGAGTTTTGTAGCTATGTCACTCTGATGAGCCTGAAAGCCTTGTCTGACATTGCCCTGCGGGGCAGACCGTGAATGAAGAGAATCAGTCAAGGTTCTGGCAGGAAACAGATGGTGCACTCAAAGCGAGGACTTCACAGATAGTTTGTTAGAAGGACTATTTACAAAGATGTGAGCGGGGTATAGGAAAACTGCAGGATAATTTTGTACTTGAGGAGCTAGTGATAGTCATGGGGAGGGAGGATAGAAGAGAGGGTGAAGGACTGGGATCCTCCCCCTCAAACCTAAAGGGACCCTAAAGCCTCAGCAAGAACAGTCAGAGGTAAATTACAGATGCCAAGGAAAGAAAGTTTTTTCAAGTGTTTAGAGAGGCACTTCCATGTGATTAAAAAAAGAAGGCTCTGGATCCAAAAGGACCAGGGATTCAGTTATAGTTCTCTATGTATTAATTGGTCTTCAGAGACTGTTAACTCTTGCCAGTACCCACTTCCTCCTCTTCCTTTCAGTAAAAGCATGTTCTGGAGGCTTTGCTGGTCACCTAGTTTCTCAGCTACAGCTAGCTATGGACCTGTGACAAATTTGGATTAGTGGGATGTGGGCAGAAGTGATGTGTACAACTTCTGGATTATCTTCTCAGTGACACTTGATTCTAACTCCATCCTTTTCACTGGCCGGGCAGTGGCAATACTTGGAGCCCATTCGGGAGCTACATGATATGAGAAAAGCAGACCTACCTCTCCCTTTCAGGTTGTTGGGTGACAGAGAAATAAATTTCTGTCTTATCAAAGCCAGTGTATATTTAGGTCTTTTTGTTATAGTGGCTTAGCCAATACCTTGACTAATCCATTATGTGTACTATGGCATTCAGAGAGTGTCTGGGTTGGTGAACACATCTATGTGCTGGGAGGGTGGCCCACTTCAACTCCAGAAGGACAGAAGCTCCCATGTTTGGGACTTGGATCTTGTGTCACGTACCTCTTCATCTGGTTGTTCCTCTGTAAACTTTATCATATCCCTTATTATGTAATAAACTAATAATTATCAGTAAGCATTTTCCTGGGTTCTGTGAGCCATCCTAGTGAATGATTGAACCTGAGGAGAGGGTCACGGGAACCCTGCTTTAAAGCTGGTTGGTCAGAAGTGTTGGTAACAGCCTGGTACTTAAGATTGGCATCTAAAATGAGGGCAGTCTTGTGGGAACCTTAATTTGTGGGATCTGATGCTAATACCAGCTAGAGTGTCAGAACTGAATTGAGTTGGAGGTTACCTAGCAGTTTTAGAAAATTGGTTGATGTGGGAAAAAACCCCACACATCTGGTGTCAGAAGTATCATAAATACAAGAGTGGAGGAAAATATAGTGTATTTTTCCTAGACAGGGTGATTTAAGAACAAGAATGAATAAAATGTGAGCTAAGGGGCACCTGGGTGGCTCAGTGGGTTAGGCCGCTGCCTTCGGCTTGGGTCATGATCTTGGGGTCCTGGGATCGAGTCCCACATCCGGCTCTCTGCTCGGCGGGAGCCTGCTTCCCCCTCTCTCTCTGCCTGCTTCTCTGCCTACTTGTGATCTCTCTGTCGGATAAATAAATAAAATCTTAAAAAAAAAAAAAGTGAGCTAAGCTCTTTGCTGTAAGTGTTGTGATCCTTGCCTATGACCCACAAAACCTTTAGTAAAAATTTGCTCATTTTACCAGTGGTTGCTTTGGAGGGAATCTCAGTATAAGGGGTTGTAGCTCACATTATATCATCTGACATCTTGGTGACACAAAGAGCCATTATCCTTGCTTAATATTCTTAGACACATGGGCACAAGTAACTCTGTGGTAAATTTCTGGAAGTGGGTGTTAAAGGGTATTTGATTTTAATGTTTTTGATTGCTCTTGGGTTGGTTGGTTTTAAGTTGATTGACAGAATCTGATAGCTTTGCCTGTACATTTCCTGCTTTTCCACACTCTCTCAGGGTTCTGCCTTTTGTCTACCTTGGAAACTTCTGGCTGCCAGGGGCTGTGAAGGGCCATAGTGCCAATTGGACAAGTAGATTTCAATCATGTGGGTCCTGGGTTGTCACTGGACCAGCCTGTGTTGTGTGTAACACCTGAGTTGGGGACAGAAGATAAACATATTTACATGCTTTAGATACTGGGTTTGGAAAACTTTAGGGGTACAGTTAGCTAAATGGTTGTGGTTTCATGACCCAGCCATGGAGGTGGTAGTGTTGGTGCCTCCCATACATGTTGTCAGGCTGAAGTGAAGTGATGATGTGTAGGTAGATATGTGTCAGTAGTAATTTCAGGGATTATCAGAGATTCTGGCTGGCACTTAATTTAATGGATTTAATGGGAAAAGGATATTAACTCCTGTTGAATGCTCACTATAATCAGAGTCTTTATGGGGTATCCTGACGGGCAATTCCAACATTTCTCTGTTTGCCTCAGTTAGGGGCAAATTTTATCTTGAAGCTTCTAACCTTGTGGCCATGTAATCTACACCCCTGAGACCACTGTTGTGGGTTTCTAGCAGGCACTAGAAAATCTGTTTCATTTTAGGATTGTGGTTAAACAACTACCTTGCTAGGGTAATTTAAACTGGATTTGCTCATTCCTCACCCACCATACCTAGCAGACTTTATCTGCCTACATCTATCAGTGCTTGCTCACTCGTCCCTGAACTTATACCCCAACACTCCACACTCCCCACCCTCCTCAATGTGCTTCTTGCCTTCCTAAGAATTGTAAAGCTGTTGCGAGTCCTCCCACTTGGCTGAATTCCTGGCTTCAACTTATTCCAGTCATTCTTATCATATTAACAATCAGGCCCTAGTGGGACCTGCTGTTTTTTGGAGGTTCTCTTAGATCAGGTTTCTGAGAAATATGCAGAGGTTCTACTGAGGAGTGCTCTCAGTATGGACAGCTCTAAGTGAAGGAAGCAGGTTGAGCAGAGGGAACAGCTGAGCTACAACGCAGGTACAACAAAAGCCTCAGCCAATCCCAAGAGAGCTCAGAAACTGGGATGGATCTTTGTTGTCCCAAATTGAGGCATGGCGGCTGGGACTTTGTACCAGGTCACCAGCCAGTCAATGGATGTGGTCCTCCTCTGGGGAGAGGGGACAGATTCAGCCTTTAGCAGCCAACACTCCCAGCAGCTGGAGGAGTTATGCTTGTGCTCTCCTCCCCTCTGTGCCCCCACCCCCCTCACCAGTGGGAATCTGGGTGGGCACCCAGATTCTACAGGGCTACTACAAGATACTATAGGGCTAAGGCTTTATTCTCATGGCTTTTTGGAGCTGGATCTGATGCAACTGGTCAGAACCCTCCTCTCTTGTAAAGTGTATAGTCACATCTTTTATTCTAAGAAATTTTTTCTTCTGATCATAACGTCTTGGCTTTCAAGTTTTTATTTGTTAAATTATATGGGAGTTATATGTGAAACACTGATCTAGGCTTGAAGAGGAATAGAAGGATGAATTACATGAGGTGGTTTTCCTCAAAGGGATTCCTAAGTTGAAGAAGGGTTGGGATGGCGGACAATGGAGAGAGCCAAAGAAAGAGGGAAGAGCTTTGTGCAGGCAAACTGGATGAGTCTTCAGCTTTGAGAACTACATTCTAACATGTCTCAATGTAAATTTTGAGGTGACAAGCCAACCCTTCCAGGTGTGGGCTTGGAGGGCAGATTTGGGGAAGGGCAATCTCCATTTTAAGATCAAAAGACCGGGCATAACAAACTATGGAAAGAACCTAGATGTCCATCAACAGATGAATGGATAAAGAAAAGGTGGTATATATATATATACATATATATATGTGTATATATATATATATATATATATATATATATACATATACACACAACGGAATACTATGCAGCCATCAAAAGAAATGAAATCTTGCCCTTTGTGACAATGTGGATGGAACTAGAGGGTATTATGCTTAGCAAAATGAGTCAATCAGAGAAAGTCAACTGTCATATGATCTCCCTAATATGAGGAAGTGGAGATGCAACGGTGGGGGGGATTTGGGGGGTAGGAAAAGAATAAATGAAACAAGATGGGATCGGGAGGGAGACAAAGCAAAAGAGACTTTTAAAAAAAATATTTTATTTATTTATTTGTTAGAGAGAGAGAGAGCGCGAACACAGGCAGACAGAGTGGCAGGCAGAGGCAGAGGGAGAAGCAGGCTCCCTGCGGAGCAAGGAGCCCCATGTGGGACTCCATCCCAGGACGCTGGGATCATGACCTGAGCCGAAGGCAGCTGCCCAACCAACTGAGCCACCCAGGCGTCCCGCAAAAGAGACTCTTAATGTCATAAAACAAACTGAGGGGGGCCGGGGGGGAGGGGTGTAGGGAGAGGGTGGTCGGGTTATGGACATTGGGGAGGGTATGTGCTATGATGAGGGCTGTGAAGTGTGTTAACCTGGCAATTCACAGACCTGTACCCCTGGGGCTAATAATACATTATATGTTTATAAAAAAAAAAAGAAAAAAAAGACTGGGCATAAGAAAGGACTAGAAGGGAGATTAAAATGAATGTCTGTGATAGATGTCTATATTATTGAAAAACTAGATGATGCAGAAAGTAAAAAAAGAAAAAAAACCCATGATCTCCTTATCTAGAGAAAGCCATTGTTAATCTTCTGTTACGCCGCCCCCCCGTATTCTTTTCCCCTTTTGAAGAGATTATCTTTTATTCTATAATTTTGTATCCTTTATTTTCTACTTAATAGGGTGATTAAATGCAGACTCTAGAGTCACACAGCCTGGGTTCAAATGCCGCTTCCTCTTAGTATCTGTGTGACTTTGGTCAATTTAGTAACCTTTCTACTCCTTACTTTCTCATTTCTTTCCTTCCCCCCTCCTTAAAAAAAAAAAAGATTTAATTATTTTAGAAAGAACTTGAGTGAGAGGGGGAGAGGGAGAATCTCAAGCAAACATTCACTCAGCTTGGAGCCTGATGTGGAGCTCTATCTCACCACCATGAGATCATGACCATGAGATCATGACCTGAGCCAAAACCAAGAGTAAGATGCCCAACTGACTGAACCACCCAGGTGCCCCAGCGTTCTCATTTCTAAGAACAGGACAATGAAAGGACTTTTCTAATAGGAAGATGGAATGAGCTAATGTTTGTGACATTGTTCTCATTTTGCATGGAATTTCTCAAAATTGATACCTCTCTCTATATTTGTTTATTCACTTGCATATTAGTCAAATCTATACAGATGATTACATAAAGATATCTGGGTTAAAAATAGTTATATTGTTACGTGGCTTGCACTTCAGAATAATTTCCAGATGAGAGTACCTGACAAATTCAAATTTATCCCTGTGGGTACCTTCCTAACACTTCAAACTCCACTTACTTAAAACCAAGGAACACTGAAATGAGAGAATTCAAATTTTATAGACTCTTCACAATTTCTATATTACTAATTATTTCACCTGTGAATGCAGATCTTCCCTTTCCAATCTGTATTTGTTTTATTTATTTTTCTTGTTTTATTTCAGTAACTAAGAACTTGAATACAATGTTGAATGGAACTGGTGAGAGTGGACAGAACATTCAGCCTTTCCCCATTAAATATAATCTTAACTGAAAGTTCTTTTCTTGAGAGAGAGAGAGAGAGAGAGTGTGTGTGTGCTAGGTTCGGGGGAGGGGTAGAGGGAGAGGAAAAGAGAGAATCTTAAGTCAGATGCTTAACTGACTGTGCCATTCAGGTGCCCCTGAGATTTTATTTTTAAGTAACCTCTACCCCAATCATGGGCTTGAATTTGCAACCCTGAGATCAAGAGTCATATGCTCTACTGACTGAGCCAGTCAGGTTCCCCTTGATTGAATTTTAAATATGGAAATAATCTTACATTGTTGAGATAAACTACACTTGGTTTTATCACTCTTTTATTATATTCCTTAGTATTTAATATTCAGCATGCCAGTCTTTGAAGATTTTTGTACCTATGACCCCTATGTGTCTATGAAGGATATTAATCTGTAGTTTCTTTTTTCTTACAATGTTTCTCTCTCTCTCTCTTTTTTAAAAGATCTTATTTATTTATTTGCCAGAGATAGAGAGAGAGAGTGCACAAACAGGGGGAGTGGCAGATAGAAGAAGAAGCAGGCTTTTTGCTGAGCAAGGAGCCCAGTGCAAGGCTTGATCGCAACACCCTAGGATCATGACCTGAGCCAAAGGCAGACGCTTAACTGACTGAGCCCCAGGCATCCCCTTACAATGTCTTCACCTAGTTTTGATTTTAATGTAATACTGGCCTCATAAAATGAGCTGGGATATGTTCCCTCCTTCTCTAGTTTCTGAAAGAGTTTGTTTAAAAGTGGGTAGTATTTCTTCCTTAAATGTTTGGTAGAATTCACCAGTAAAGTCTTAGAATTTTCTCATGAGAGAATCTTTAATTATAAATTTAACTGCTTTAATAGATACAAAATTAGTTGGATTATTTGTTTTGTGTTAGTTTTGATAATTAATATCTTTCAGGAAAATTTTCCTTTTTAAATAACTTCCTCATGTTCATTGGTATAAATGTTTTCACAATATTCCCTTATTTCCCTTTTTATATCTGTAGAATTCATAGTGTTGTTTACTCTTTTATTCCTGATATTGACAATTTGTATTTTATCTTCTTTATCTGTGATCAGTCTATCTAGAGGTTTATCAATTTTATACATCTTGTCCAGAACCCAAGTTTTGATTTTTACTTCATTCTTTGCTGATTTCTAGTTCACTGATTTCTGTTCTTATATTAATTTTTTTCTTTTACTACTTTTGTGTGACTCTTCTTTTCCTAGCTTCTTTTTTTTTTTTTTTAAAGTTTTTTTTTTTTTTTTTTTTTATTTGTGAGAGAGAGAGTGAGCACAGGCAGACAGAGAGGCAGGCAGAGGCAGAGGGAGAAGCAGGCTCCCTGCCCAGCAAGGAGCCGGATGTGGGACTCGATCCCAGGACGCTGGGATCATGACCTGAGCCGAAGGCAGCCGCTTAACCAACTGAGCCACCCAGGCATCCCTTTTCCTAGCTTCTTAAGGTAGAAGCATAGGTCACTGATTTTAAACTTCTTTTCTAATATATATATTTAAGCTTATACATTTCCTAAATATTGCTTTAGTTTATATCTCACAACTTTTTTTTGTAACTTTAATGCCACATACTTGGCAATGATCCAAAACAAATAAAGGCAGATAGATATTATCACCCCCAAACTGATGCTGACTTAAAAGTTAACATAAAACACTGTTGCTGGGGCACCTGGGTGGCTCAGTTGGTTAAGCATCTGCCTTTGGCTCGGGTCGTGATCCCAGGGTGCTGGGATCAAGTTCTGCATTGGGCTCCTTGCTTGGCAGGGAGCCTGCTTCTCCCTCTGCCTGCCACTCCCCCTGCTTGTGTTCTCTTTCCCTCTCTCAAATAAATAAATAAAATCTTAAAAAAAAATCTGTTGCTATTTTAAGCCCACGTAATAGCAAGAGAATTTGGTTTTCCTATTAACTTAAAAATTTTTTAAATTATTTAGAATCTTTAAAAATTCCAGTATAATGAACATACAGTGTTATGTTAGTTTCCCATGTACAATTGCATCCCACAACTTTTGATATGCTAGCCTTTCATATCCCTCTGTTCAAAATATTTAAAAATTTTTCCTTTAGTTTCTTCTTTGAGCCATACTTCATTGCATAGTATGTTTCTTAGTATTAAAATAATTGGGTATTTCACATATTTCTTTTTGCAGCAATTTGTAATTGAATTCCATTTTAGTCAGAACGTGTACTCTTTATGATTTCAATTCTTCTGAATTTATTGAGACATACTTTATATCCTAGCATATGGATTTTATTGATGAATGTTCCATGTCCATTTAAAAAACTGTATTCTACAGTTGTTAGATGTAGTTTCTATAAATGTTGGCCGAGCAATTTTGATTGATTTTGTTAGTCATGTTATATATATTCTTCTGATTTTCTGACCCTTGTTCTATCAGTTACTGAATAAGGAATGTTGTGATCTCATATAGCAAATGCAGGTTTTTCTATATCTTTGGTTTTGTCAGTTTTTGCTTCATGTATTTAAAAGCCCTATTATAAATGGATATACATTTGAAATCACTATGTCATTGTGATGAACTGACCTTTTGTCAATATGAAGTGTCTGTCTTTATTTCTGATGATATGTCTTAACCTAAAGACTTTTTTGGTTGATATCAGTATGGTCATTCCTCCTTTTTTGTGGCTACTGCTAGCATTCTATATCTCTTTCTGATGTTTTATTTTTTAAATTTTTATTATTTATTTATTTAAAGATTTTATTTATTTATTTGACAGACAGAGATCACAAGTAGGCAGAGAGAGAGGAGGAAGCAGGCTCCCTGCCGAGCAGAGAGCCCAATGAGGGGCTCGATTCCAGGACCCTGGGATCATGACCTGAGCCGAAGGCAGAGGCTTAACCCACTGAAACACCCAGGTGCCCCTCTGATGTTTTATTTTTAACAAATCTATGTCTTAATATTAAAGTGTGTTTCTTGTGGATTACATGTAGTAGGGCTTTGCTTTAAAAAAAATCTTGTTTGACAATCTCTGTTTTATAATTGGAGTGTGTAGTCCATTTGTATTTAATGTAACTATTGATACGCTTAAGTTTGAATCTGCCATCTTCCCATTCTTTTAGTTCTATCTATTCTATTTTTAAATACCCCCCCCTTTTCTGTTTTCTCTGGCTTAATGGGATATTTTTAATGTCCCATTTTATATCCCTTATGTTCTTTTTTTTTTAAGATTTTAAAAAATTTATTTATTAGTTAGAGAGAGAGAGCGAGCACAGGCAGACAGAGAGGCAGGCAGAGGCAGAGGGAGAAGCAGGCTCCCTGCCGAGCAAGGAGCCCGATGTGGGACTTGATCCCAGGACGTTGGGATCATGACCTGAGCCGAAGGCAGCTGCTTAACCAACTGAGCCACCCAGGAGTCCCTATATCCCTTATGTTCTATTGGCTTATTGACAAAGTAGCTCATTTCCAAGGATGACCCCCAGTGAACCATAATTCCTGTGTGGACCATTCCATTAGGGATAGCCGTGTGACTCCTTTTAAGAAGTAAAATGTGGTGGAATCAATGCTCTGCCAGTTCTAGGCCTACATCTTAAGAAGGCTAGGAGTGTTCAGTTTTTGTGCCTTTGGGATCTTGAGCTGCCATGTAATAAACATGACACCTGTATTGAAGAGTCAGCGTGCTTCACTATTTTTCATTTTTTAATGCCTTTCATTTCCCATCTTCTACTATTACAGTGGTTAAGAATGCAGGCTCTGGGTTCACATCAGTAGGATTCTAATCTTGGTTCACTCACTCTTTAGTTACATATCTTGGGCAAGTTTCTTAACCTACCCTATACCTCAGTTTTCTTATCTGTACAATGGGAATAGTAACATTAGCTAATTGTTATTTTGATAGATAAATGAGATAATTTATGTAAAACACTTAACTCAATGCCTGGCATACAGTAGGTGCTCAATAATTGTTAGTTATATTATTATTATTGCTATAAAATTTACAGTGTATAGGAGAGCAGAGATCTGTTTCCTACAGAAAGCCTATTTTATTCGGAATTTGAATAATATAATATTTATCCCATGTAAATGATACAAGGGATGTTCCTTAGTTATATAATCACGTCACTAAATATCAAAGAGGGAGCTTTTTGCAAGGGTCAGGGCTGCAGTAAACTGTTCTTCAGAGGCAGGAACTTGCCTCACATCTCAGGGTGATAGAAAAATGCATGAAGGAATAGTGGGATCATAAAATGTTAGAAATGGAAAGGTCTTATTTTGTAGATGAGAAAACTGAGCCTGAGAAATCAGGTCAGTGAAATTTCCACTTCTTGCTGAAGCCTGTTGCCACCCCCTACTCCTCAGCTCCACTCTCAGCTGAAGAGGTCTGTTTTCTTCTCTGACAGAGAACCTTCCAAGGTCAGAATAGAAATAGTTAAGTTATGAAACAATCTGCAAGTGGGGATTAATGGTGTGAATGTTCCACTGGAAAGTGTTGAAAAGAGGTGAGTTAGCCAGAAATAGAGGAAAGGCTCCTGCTCTGAGTGGGAGTTTAGATGAGATCCATGCTGCTCAAATGATCTCTGGCAAAGAATTCACTTTTTTCACTTCCAATCCATTTTGGGTCCAATACTTGGTAAAATACAGTATAAGTAAATAGTTAGAAAGAGACACTTAAAAAGCAAAGGCATACAAAATATAAGTCTAACTTTTTCATTATTAATCCAACACATAAATCTAATCTGCCAAGTTGCTACAAAAGTCACTAAATGCTACTCTCAGTTTCTTGACCCAGTTTGCTGTGGATTAGTGGCAAATACTTTGCAAACTGATTCTTGATTTCAGTGACCTCTTACGGTCCCAACATTCTGTGTTTTTATTTGAAGTCTAAATAGCTGTACCTTGAGTGTACAGGGGAATTCCTCACTGACACATTAATTAATTAAACAAATGTATTAATTAATTAATTAAAACATGTTTATCTAAAACCTAAACACATGCTATATATAAAATTGAATCAGGGGGCACCTGGGTGGCTCAGTGGGTTAAAGCCGCTGCCTTCGGCTCGGGTCATGATCCCGGGGTCGTGGGATCGAGCCCCATATCGGGCTCTCTGCTCTGCAGACAGCCTGCTTCCTCCTCTCTCTCTGCCTCTCTGCCTACTTGTGATCTCTGTCAAATAAATAAACAAAATCTAAAAAAAAAAAAAAGTTTAAAATTGAATCAGTACCAGTCCTCTTTCTCAATTGCTTGCAGTTTAGTGAGGGAGCTAACAGCCATGTTTATGATAAGGAAGAGCAGATGGTAGGTGTCCCGAGAGCACTGTGTGTATGGTGCCAGGGAATCCAGAGCAAGGAGATGGCGCTGGTGTAATTGGAAGGGTCAGGAGGGCTCTGGGGAGGACATAGCCTTGAAGTCATGGAAGGCCACATGTGAAATGATGCAAGGCCAAGCCCACTGGGAAGAATGAATAAGTCTCAAAACCTTGCCATAGTTCTTTTTCCTTCATGTTTAAAACATCTCTGTGAGGTTGAGAGATATCAGGAATCCCCACAGAGAGAGAAATTGAAGCACACAGATACAGTAAAAGGCATAGGTGGCCTTAAACAGGTTGTTATGGATTGAATGTGCCTCCCCAAAACTCATATACTGAAACCCTACCTCCCTGTACGATTGTGTTAGGAGGCGGGGCCTTTGGGAGGTGATTATGAGGTCATGAGGGTAGAGCCTTCAGATGGGATTAGGGCCTTGATAAGAGTCATGAGGGAATTTGCTTCCTCTCTCTCTTCCTGCCACGTGAAGATACAATAGGAAATTGTCAGTTGCAGCAAGCCCTCTGCAAGCCCAAGGGGGCTCTCATCAGAACTCAATCACCCTGTCACCTTGATCTTGGACTTCTAGGCTTCAGAGCTGTGAGAAATACATTTCTATTGTTTCTAAGCTACTCAGTCTATGGTACTTTGTTGTAGCAGTCCAAACTAAGACACAGATCCATTGGACTACTTAAGTCTTAGTTTTGTCATCTGTAAAATGGGCCTAATAATACCTTATTGGGTTGTCCAAAGAACTAAAGATAAATTATATACATTATATTATTTTATAAATGTAATTATAATTACATTACAAAGTGCTGGTGCATTATCTGATACACAGTAAGAGTGCAACAAAGTGTGACAATTGTTTGTTGTTAAGTAGCTGGCTCAGGGCCGTTTGGGGAGAAATAAGGCTGTGGTGAAGGTCTTTTTTGGGGAGGTGGAAATGGGTTCTTCCCAGCATTCCTTTCTCCATTCTTTTGGCAGCTGTACTTCCCTTCCCCTTGGGGAGCTGTCACTCTCCAGGGCCTTCAAACAGATCTCACTGGTCTGTCTAACCACTGGCCACAGAGATCATGTGTGAGCCAGATCTGGCCACTTGTAGTGCCCTATTCCCTTAATCACAGTGATTGGCTGAAGGATGGACACTGAGTTGCAATCTGAACCAATCAGAAATTTTCATTGAGGTTTCCATGTTGTCTTTCAGTGTTTTTTGTTTTTTTTTAAATTTACTTAGTTATTTTAGAGAGAGAGAGAGAAAGAATGAGTGGGAGGGGCGAAGATATAGGGAGAGAGAATCTCAAGCAGACTCTGAGCTGAATGGGGAGCCTTATGTGGGACTCTGTCCCAGGACTCTGAGATTATGATCTCAGATGAAACTAAGAGTCAGAGGCTTAACCCACTGCACCACCCAGGTGCCCCTCTTTCAGTATTTTTTTAAAAAAGATTTTATTTATTTATTTGACAGACAGAGATCACAAGTAGGCAGAGAGGCAGGCAGAGAGAGAGAGGGGAAGCAGGCTTCCTGCTGAACAGAGAGCCCGATGCGAGGCTCGATCCCAAGACCCTCAGATCATGACCTGAGCCGAAGGCAGAGTCTTAACCTACACTGAGCCACCCAGGCGTCCTCTTTCAGTATTTTTAAGCTAGGCTAATAACAGCTGGGTCTCACAAATAGCATAGCTTAGAAATGAAGAAAAGGGAAAGGGGAGACATGTCTGAAAAAACCATTAGGTCTCTGAATCTATACCTCAACTTTCCAGTTATTTGAATTAATACATTCTAATTTTCTGTCACTGGCAATCCTAGACTTAGACTAACTTGCAAGGACTAACTCAGGTTTCCAGATCCTATTTCGATGTGTTTTTCTTTTTTTTTTTCTTCTTCTTCCCAATGTGTTATTTTTTAGGTCAGGGTTTTTCAAGAGACATCCCCATGATTTCCCAATTAGTTGAGATTTGGGACAGATTCTGGGGTAAATTGGTTGAGCCAAGAGGGTAATAAACAAACATGCCCTCTGCCCTATGAGAGCCTTACATCCAATCAGGTATGCAAAATACTAAAACATAACCAAGAGATTAAAGCAAACTGTGACAGAGATTTGAAGTTCTCTGAGAGTCCGGAGAAGGGAGAGAATGCCCATGATATCTGGGAGTACTCAGGGAGGAACCTTTGGGGAGGAGGCAGGGATTTGAGCTGGGTATTGAAGGACAGTTCAGGAAAGTGCTGGAGAGAATTTCAATAGAGTGTTGGATGGACTTAGAGCCATGCGGGGTGGGGCTGCCTGTCTACAAAGTTATCTAGCACAAGCTATCTAAGATGAAGGATAACCCTTATGCAGCAGGGATGTGGAGGGTGGAGGGTTTCTGTTGCAGGGTAGTGGGAAGTAAGAGTAGAAAGGTAAAATGTCTCTTCATGCATTTCTTGAAAATTCTGTTATGGAGACTTCAAACTTATCCAGACACAGAGAGAATAGTATAATGAGTCACCTGCAGACATTAGCCAGATGCAACAATAATCAGTATTTCATCATTCTTGTTTTCTCTACCCACCTTACTCTTCATCATCTTCCTCCCTCTCCCACCGGAATATTTTAAAGCAAAGCCCAGACGTATCATCTTGCCCTTCAGTATTTCATCATTATATTGAAGAAGTAAGGACTTCTTTCCCCAATGTAAGCACAATACTATTATCATAACTTAAAAGAATAATTTCTTAATATCTGATTAAATTCTCAGTCACATTCAGTTTTCTCCAGTTGTCTCCTTTGTACAGACAGTTTGTTTGAATCGGTATCTAAAGAAGGTCCACTTGGTCACATCTCTGAAGTCTCTCGCTACCTGTAATAAATCCCACTACTCCTTCTAACAAGTATGTATTCAAGGAAGCTGGCCCTTCATGCCATGGGAGTATTCACATTCGGAATTTGGCTGATTATGTCATCACCGTGTGGTTTATTGTGCTTCTCTGGTCCCTGTGTTTCCTGGAAATTGGTACCAATGAGGTCTAGAGGCTCAGTGAGATTGTGTTTCAGTTATTGTTATGCTTTGTGGATTGGGCAGGGGGAGACGAGAATACTTTGTAGGTGGTGCAGAGTACTTCCTAACACAGCTCATTAAGAGACCCATAATGGCTGGCGGTCCCCTTTCAGTGATGTTACCATTGATCAGCAAATTTTAGTAAAAAATGCTGTTGTAATTTTTTTAATGTCTCTCTCTAGGATTCTGAACTGAGTCTGTGGGGGCTGGGCTGGGGGACAAATCTAATTCGCAGACCAGGCTGCACTCAGAATCACCCTTCCTCTGGGACCAGGGAGGCATTGTTCCTGGGCCCAGCTCATGCCTGACCTTTCTGAGCTTCCCTTGGGTGGTAGAATTTCCCAGGAAGCTATTCAGGCAAATCAGGTTCCTGCTGGCCTGCCCACCAGTCTCTCAGACACTTCTGAATCTTTGAATGAAGTGAGGAGAGTCCAAAGAGATTTGTCAGGATGTGTGATATTAGATTTCTGTAGCAAAGATGCTTGTCACTTTGCCACTCTCCAATGAAAAAATTCCCACTGATTGTGTCTAAAAATGCAAAATGAAATGAAGAATCAAGGCAATTTCGCACAAAAATATTAAGCCACGGAAGCTTACTGGGCAATACAGGAGGGCTTTTCTTTTTCCTTTATGGTCTTGAATTATCCAACTTGCCCTTCAAACGGGATAATTTGATTATGCAGTCAGCTCCCTTGGGCAATTCGGCTTCGCCCCCTAGATGATTATGACCTCCCTCCCCTCTGTATGTGAAGATAATTGTGTCAGCTTCAGACTTTATAAGCCTACAGTAGACTTTGGATTACGGTAGGCTTTAAATAGAGGAAAATTGTGTTATCGACATTGATGAAAATGGAAATTTAGTTTTCAAGTCATTTGGCTCGGCTGCTGATGAGAGTTTGGTTTTAGAAGTTAAGAAACTCTATACATATTTTGGTCTTTTATATGATTTTGAGATCCTTTGCAAGGTAGTAGGAAGCCAGTGCATCAGCTCTGCCTTCATTTTCCCTCATAATATCTTGTGTTTTGGGAAGTTTTGTTTCTGTGTGTGCCCTGGGGGCTTGTTCTGGGTCAGGTGATATGCCGACCTTCTCCTGGCTTGATTTCCCCTCTCAGGAAGGCTTCCTTTCCTCATAAAACATTTGTTTTGTTCCTAGACAATATTAAAATGTTTGGAGAGTACAAAGTATTTCACCTGATTTTTTTGTTGTTTCTGCATCTTTTTATAAAGTGGGCTTCTCAAACGTATTTATTCTCTCTTAGGTCTTCTTTCTTTTTCTCTGTCACTGAAAGCGGAGCTAGACAAGCTCCCTGGGGGGAACTTTATCTTATACATCATTGTTTCCCCCAATTCCGAGCTCAGTGCCTGGCCCATGGCAGGTGTCCAGTGAATATTTACTGAATGAGTTAATGAGTGAAAATGAAGTGTGGTCCTCTTTCCAACCCCAAATTCCCCAAACAAGGCACCCTTGTTTATATTGGTATTATGAAACTCTGAACACTGAGTCGAGCGCACTCCTTTTGTCTAGAGAGACTCAGAGATTTATTTTTCTTAGGTAAATGCTCAGCTAAATTCAAATTGCTAACTCCAATTTATAGGCAATATTAGAATCAGAACACTTTGGCCGAGGGCTATAGCTGGGAAAAACTTCTGAGACTAAAGTCAAAGGCATTGACATTGTGTTCATTTCCTGTGGCTGCTATAAAAATTACTACAACTGGGTGGCTTAAAACGACAGAAATTTAGTCTCTCCCAGTTCTGGAGGCCAGAAGTCAGAATCAGTCTCCCTGGGCTGAAACCAAGGCAGTGGCAGGATTTTGCTCCCCCCGGAGGCTGTGGGGAGAATCTGTTCCTTGCTTCTTCCAGCTTCTGGTGGCTCCCAGCACTGCTTACCTGCTGCCCTAAAATCTTTATCAATCCAATTTTGCAAGTGTGTGGACAGAAAAGAACGCAAAGTTTTAAGATAGAAATATGTCATCCTGGGGTGCCTGGATGGCTCAGTTGGTGAAGCTTCTGACTCTTGCTTTTGGCTCAGGTCATGATCTCAGGGTTGTGAGATCAAGCCCCGCATCAGGCTCCACACTCAGCGAGGAGTCTGCTTGGGATTCTCTCCCTCTGCCCCTCCCTGCATTCATACATGATCTTCCTCTCTCTCTAAAATAAATAAATAAAATCTTTTAAAAATCCCCAAACCTGTTCTTTGTAGCAGAAACTGCAACTGTCCACTAGCAGCCAAGTGCCCCCATCATTTCTTGTGTACACCCCTCTCCCTGAGCTCTAACAGATAGTCATTACCGTTCCCAGGCAGAGATGATGGTGCCCAGGTAGAAGCCATAGTGTTCAGTCTGTTTTTGTGAAGGTGTGACACTGAGCTCTCACTACTGGGTTGTGAGTAAAGTGATGTGGGCAACTTCCCCCGTTTTCTTTTTCTTTTCTTCTTCTTCTTCTTTTTAAAGGATTTTATTTATTTATTTCAGACAGAGAGAGAGTGAGAGGGAGCACTAGTGGTGGGGAAGGCCAGAGGGAGAGAGAGAATCTTAAGCAGGCTCCACACCAAGGGCAGAGTCCAACATCGGGCTCCCTCCCAGGACCCAGGGATCATGACTTGAGCTGAAGACAACCACTTAAGCAACTGAGCCACCAAGGTGCCCCAGTTGCCATCATTTTCTTAATGAGAAACTGCTTGCCTTCTACTTCTCCTTTCCCTTCCTTTGGGAAGGGAAGCCAATGAGATGGTGAGCCAGTCTGACTACAGAGGTGAGGGTGCCCCCTCCCAGTTGGCAGAGTGATGAGACAGATGGTTGCCCTACCACCCTGAACGGCCAACACTTACCTTGGGAACCGTAGGAGAGGGGAATTTGTTGTACCGTCTGAGTCCTTATTGTGGGTTCCTGTTGTTATAGCAGGAACTGATACACATAAGATTAAGAAAGACAGACAATACAACGAATTTCTTTATTTCTTAATTTCTTGTTTTCAGCTACTGGTGTCTATTTGGTAAGATATGTTGGAAGGAAGATTTATATTGCTTTGCATTGCTAAACAATTTTGAAAAACCAATTCCCTTGTGTACTCCAAAGGAAAATAGTTTTCTCAAGTTGTGTCTGCGTAAGCCAATTATTTCCTCTCTTCTACACTGGGCTCACTTAATGTCTACTTAGAAAGTTCTGTTTCACTCTGAGTTGCTAGAGGGAACTTTTCGTTAGTGAGTATGAATGTTCCATTGCTCTGTGTCTGTCCTGCAATAGCCCGCAGGGGACTACTTATTAAAAATATGGAATTAATGTCTCCTAAGCATGTTTAAATTCATAAAAATAACCTCTGGGACACAGGCTGAAGAGAAACTCTCTTAAACACTGTTGAAAACAAGCCACTTTTTCTTCTTTTATACAATGAAAAGATTAAAAACATTTTTTTTCAAAAGCAATTCATTTCAGTTATTGACAAATTTTTAAAAAATGGAGTGAAAAGAGGAAAACAAAAAAGTCTCACAATCCTACCATCCAGTTGGCAACTTGGCATATATCCTTTCAGGCTGTATTATATATGGTTTTATAATTTCTTTT
Organism: Taxidea taxus jeffersonii; assembly: GCA_003697995.1. Classification (NCBI taxonomy): domain Eukaryota; kingdom Metazoa; phylum Chordata; class Mammalia; order Carnivora; family Mustelidae; genus Taxidea; species Taxidea taxus. The sequence goes on along the minus strand of ML111168.1, from coordinate 48,569 downwards.
TTTTTTTTAAAGATTTTATTTATTTATTTGACAGACAGAGATCACAAGTAGGCAGAGAAGGAGGATGCAGGCTCCCCACTGAGCAGAGAGCCTGATGCGAGGCTTGATCCCAGGACCCTGAGATCATGACCCGAGCCAAAGGCAGAGGCTTTAACCCACTAAGCCACCCAGGCGCCCCTTATAATTTCTTCTTTAAAAGAAAAACCAAAATAAATAAATAAGTAAGTAAAAATAAAAAATAAAAAAAAGAAAAGAAAAACAAAACCCAACTAACCAACCAAATAAAAACCCCAAGTATTTTGGTAAACACCTGAATTTGACTGACTAAGGTGACTACCTTATTTGAGACTCCAGACCGGGCTCTCACAGAGGGAAGGTGGACCTCCTATGGGGTGAATCCAGGCCTACAGCCCAACTGTGTATGTTTGTGAGCGGCGTGAGGTAGGGAGGAAGGAGCAGTGCTGACCCACCTATCACCTGTAGAAATGTCGCTCTTGATCTACAAGCATGAGAATTCCCTCAGCCTGTAGTAGGACTCTCTTCAACTCTGGATTGCAAGCTATTTCTTTATTCTTTCTCTTTGATTATGGTGAAGAAAGACTTGTTTGCCTAGTTCATTCAAAGTAAGAATCTGATATTGTCCCTCTGCGTCTTACAGCTTTTCCTTTTGAAAAAGCAAGAGGATGAGGAGTGTTTATTGCATGTGAGGCATGGTGTAAGCACATCGCACAATAATGCTTAAACCCCATGAAACCTTATGGTTTCATTTTTCACGTTGGAAACTGGAGGCTCAGAGAGACTAAGGAACTTTCCAGGTTATTGGAGCTAGCAGGTGTCAGCGCTGACATTTCAACCCAGTCCCTTGTTGTCTCCCAGACTGAGACAAATTTACTTTTGCATCTTATTCTCGAAACACCCAAACTCCATTAAATCTAGGATACCATAGGTTGTAAGACATATCATTATTTCATGTTCCAATAACACAGAAATGTGCTACTAAGTGTACTTGTGAGATGCATCTCAGTTTCTGAGAAGTGACCACCTGAAAAGTATGTAAGTCTTAGAATCAATGAAGTATGATAAGATTGTAGAACCATCTCTTGTCGAAATAAGTGGCTAATGATGTATAACCCACTGCATGGGCCATGCTGACCATGTGACTTCTCGGCAGATGGAGTATATTCTTGGGGTGAGCTCTAGCAGGCAGGGCTGTACACAATTTTCAGCTCTCTCGCAGAAATAGTGGTTATGTGGTTGGATTTGCTGCTGCAGTTGGATAAGTCATTATTATTCCTGCCAATGGTCCCAGAAGCTTGGGAGTACCAAGCTGCCTACAGCTACTTGAAAATAATAGAAAAAGGAGAATAGGAGAATAATGGATGAGGTGTGGGCAGCACTTTGTATCTGCGATGCTGAATGTGGGACATACACATCCAGCGGTTCTTTCCCTGCGATGATGTATTGAACAACTACAATAGCAACATTTTGTAATTTCTAGGAAACATCAGCCGAAAAATTATAACTGAAGGAAGAAATTAAATCAGTTCAGAATTATTCCAGGAGCGGAGAACAAGACTGGCAGAGGAGTGAGCACTGAGCCTGGAGAAAAGCCAGCAGTGAGGAGGGGAGAAAGAAGAAAAGGAGGAGAGTGGGGGATGGGAGGGGGCCCCTGAGAGCTGGGGGGAGGGAAACAACCACAAAAGTGCTAAATCACAGAAGCCCAAGAAGAGCAGAATTTCTTTCTTTTTTTAATTTTTTTTTTAAGATTTTATTTATTTATTTGGCAGACAGAGATCACAAGTAGGCAGAGAGGCAGGCAGAGAGAGAGGAAGGGAAGCAGGCTCCCCGCTGAGCAGAGAGCCCGATGTGGGGCTCGATCCCAGGACCCTGGGATCATGACCTGAGCTGAAGGCAGAGGCTTTAACCCACTGAGCCACCCAGGCGCCGCAGAAGAGCAGAATTTCTTAAAGGCAGAGGTGGTCACTGGGGGGTCAGATGCTAGAGAAAGGCTCGTTGACACATGACTGTGTGGTGGTCAGAGAGTTACTAGATCTCTCTGGGGAGAAGTGGAAGGCAGAGAAAACCCCTTGCCCTTCGTTATTTTATCAGAAATGTCACAGAGGTAAGCGTGGGATGCTCTTCCCACACCTGGCTGGGCAGATCCGTGCCATATCTGTTCTCATTTTCCCTTTAACATCTGAGCTCACTTTCTTTCACCTTTGGAAAGCTCCCCTGGCTGAGACCAGGACCCTTCACTGTCCCAATTCCCTCCTACCCCTCCTGCTATGTGTTCTCGACCTGATTCCTTCTCTGTTCCTTCCACTTTCACTGTTGACTTTCCTCCTGATTTTATCCTTAGCCCTATTCTCTTTCCTACCTTGAACATGCTATCTTTGGAAAATCTTGTTTATACCCTTTTTGTTCTTGATGCCCCAAACACCTTCTAGCCCAAGCCTCTCACTCAGTTTCTGACTCAGTTTCCCTTCCTTCCTCTTTCCCTCCCTTTCTTCCTTCCTTCCTTCCATCCTTCCTTCCCTCAGTTCCTCTTTTTGATAAATTCCACAGCCTACCACAGGCAGGTATGAATGTACTCTAGGTACTCCTTTTGCCCTCAGCGTGATTGTATTTTTTCTGCCCTCATTTTCCTTCTCACTCTCTAAAATCTCTTACTTGAACTTAGTAGTTTTCCTGTCTTTCGTTGTGGTTCACTTTAATTTTTTCCCAGTGTGAGCTCCTCGATGACACATCAGATCAAGTCGATGAAAATTCTTCAATGTCTCACCAGTGCCTACAGGTTAAAACAGAAACGCTTTCCCCCAGGATACAAGTCCCTCTGTGATCTGGCCTCTGTGTACTTATCTGACCTCTTTTGTACCCGTGTCCATTCATTCATTTAGGTTATATATTAAAAAAAAATCAAGTTCTTTCTTTTGAGGTCAACTTAGAAATATTATGACTTTTTATGAATCTAGCAAATCTCAACATTTTAAATGGAGGCTTTGATTAATATTTTGTCTCATTTATAGCTCTAAACTTTTATATATTTGAAACTGCACTTATGACCCATAACTATGTTGACTCCCTTCTAGAGCACTTCATGAAGATATGTTACTGCTAAAACTTCCTAAATTTTTAGTCCCTATAAACCTGATAAATAAACATGAATATAGCCAACCTTAATTCTAAGTGCTGATGTGATACACAAATTTCGTAAAATTTCCATTTAAAATGGTAAGTCTAGGGGCACCTGGAAGCTTAGTTGGAAAAGCATGAGATTCTTGATCTCAGGGCTGTGAGTTCAAGCCCTACATTGGGTGGAGAGATTACTTAAATAAATAAGCTTTAAAAAAGCTCCAAGAAATAGAACTCTCTTTAAAAAAAAAATTGTTGTCTAAATTAATCCAGTTATTTGTGTTAAATAGGAATTGCAAGGTTGACAAATAACTAAAAGGCCAAATTCTTTGACATCTTTTGAGTACTATACTATCAATAGATACATTTTCTTTAATATCAAGATATTAGTAATACAAGTTTCATTCTCTCAAACATTGCTATACTTAATTCTAAATCCTCCTGAGGTTAAATACACTTACCCACTAAACATAATAGTCATGGTTAGGGATTGCCTTGCCAAGATAATTTAATGAGGCATAATTCATGTCTGTATCATGGTAGGACCCTGGCCCTAGCCTAGTTCCTTTGTCAGGGACTCCAAAACTTAAAGAAGGTGGCCACATAATTCCATATTGTTTAGATTCAAGTTATTACCGAATCTTCTGTTAACAGTGCACATAAGCCTACATTCGTTGATTGGATTTTGCATGCTAATCTTTTCTCCTCGCTGCACAACCCCTCGAACTTGACAGAATTCTGCATTTCCTATCCATGGGCTTCTTGTCTGGAAGAAGCAGACAATTTGTGCAGATATAAAAATCATTTCCAGCTTAATTCTGCAGCTCTCTCAATGGAAGAGTCACAACTTCCAAGCCATTCCACTGTTACCTGGGTCATGTAGTATGTGCACAGTAAATGCTGGGTGGATTAATGCCACGACTGAGTGTGTGGATGGATATCCGGTAACAAGAATTTTTGTAACTGCTACTTATTTTCTCTGCCTTCAAAGGATGGCACAAGAGGCCTGAGCAGACAGTCTGGCACAATCTGTCTTGCAAGCAGACGGTCCCGGGTGCGCAGTTCTGACACGACTGTGTGACAAGAACTTCAGCTCCTCATCTGTCAAATGGAATGGCAGCATCATCACAGGGTTGTTGAAGATTAAATTACACATCGAAATACCTGCCTACTTATGTGTGTGTTATAAACAGAATTGTGTTTCTCCAAAATTCATATACTCAAGCCTAACCCCTATTCCTTCAGATTGTGACTGTATTTGGAGATGGGGCCTTTAATAAGTTCAAATGAGGCTATTCGGGTGGCCCTAATCCAGTGTGACTGGTGCCCTTAGAAGAGATGAAGACACAGACAGAGACCTCAGGGGCAAGCGTACACAGAGGGACGGCCCTGTGAAGGGGCGGCGAGAGGGCGGCCAAGGAGAGAGGCCTCAGAGGAACCCACCCCTGCTGGCACTTTGACCTTGGACTTCCGGCCTCCAGAAATGGGAGAAAAAAACTTCCCTTGTTTAAGCCCCACCCAGTCTGTGGTATTTTGTTATGGCCGTCCAAGCAGATGAATATATGTCTATATATATACATATTGCCTAGCACAGGGTTTGGCTTAATAAATGACAGCCGTTCTTGATAACTCCTCAACTTTCTCAGTGAAGTCCTAACGTGCGAACCGTTCGTTGTTTGCTGGGTTCCAAGTGCTCTGGAGGCATCCCCTTGCTCCCCGTCTGCCTCAGCTCCAGCACCTGTGACTTCAAGCCTTTCCTGGTCTTTGGGGAGGTATCTTCAGGTTCAGGCTCCTCCTCTGAAATCTGGCCTACACTGTTCCCCAGGCACTGCCGTCATCCGGCTGGGTAAGCCCCTCACCGAACTGGGGCCTTGTTCATGATGGGATCCCGGGCGCCGGGCATGGTGTGTCAGGGAATTTAATTCAATAAACTGTGCAGAAGTTTCATGGAGAGGGTAGGTGTAGAGAGTATTTACTCTGTCTTGTTAACCACTGCAATGATAATGTTGTGGGTTAAGGGTTAAGGTCCCTCTTCCATGTCCATTCTCAAACCTTCTCCCAGGGGTCCCCTTCTGGAGCCTCCCAGCATGGCAGTGAACTTGGGCCATTCTTATCTGCTCCAAAGGATAAAACACAGCCCGTTTCCCTTGCCACAGAGGCTTCATCACATCCGGGCCTGCACAGTGCCCGCTTCATTGACCTGTAAATGATAGATACCGCTTCTCATCAGAAAGGTTCTAGAACATCCCTTGTTCTCCAGAAGCTCAATCAGTTAGCCCAGTTGGAGCAACATTTCCTGTGCTATTGTTTCTGTTGATGATGGGGCAACGCCTTTGACTCAGGAAGACAGATTCTACCTGTCATTGTACACTTGATTCCCTTGTGAGGGACAGGGCAGGATGCTTACACTTTGCTCTCCTAGAAGGTCATCTTGAACTTTAGATGCACCCCGAACTTTCCCTCTGACTGCGCAACAACAACACAACTTCTTGGCTGTATCTTATTTGCTTTTAGCAACAGCAAGGGGTGAGCCATTGCAGCACAGAAATAACTGAGATGTCTTTTGTTTCTTTGGCAGCTGTTAACATCACTCTTGGCTTTCTTTATTTGATGAGAAGATAGTGGAGAAAAAAGATAACGGTTATCTTCAATCAGGATGTAGGTATTTTTACAAAGCAATCTTACCCTCGAAAATAATTTGAGAATACATTAGAAAAATATAAAGGAAAAATATAAGGAAAAGGGAAGAACAGAATTACTATAATAAATTGTAAAACATCATAATTGCCATAAGGGAAAAATCTACAGTGCAATTAAATGAGTCATTATCAGAGTGTTTTTCATAATTAAAAAAATTGTTTTATGTGTGCTACCACTATGAAAATAGTTGGTAGGACTATAATGGATGAAATATAATCCTTTCCTGTATTTCTCTTTCTTACATGGTGTTGTACTGGCTTACTACTTTTTTGCTTCCCACACACACATATGCATTTCAAGAATTGAGTACTACCTGAAAACAGAAGAAAGACAAAAGCATATCAAGTATGTGCATTGCCTCTTGATGTCTATTTATTTCAATATTAACGTGGTGTCAGTGAATTCAGCAAACAGATTATATATGCTAACAGATAATGGTCATTTTTATCAGCTAGGGTAAGTAATCAATTCTTAATTCCAATTTGGAATCAATATGAATCTGGTCTGGTAATAAACTGGGCACTTTGTTTTGCAAAAAGGGAGAGTCAGACATACCCATAAAGGTATCACCAGGTGAAGAGAAACTACTAGCCATCCACCAAATGCCACTCTCTTCCTGTGCTTCATTGGAGCTAGCCATGGTAGTGGGATCTTGGCTGCGTTTCCAGGGACTGCATGTCCCCGCTCCCCTCCCAACGTTGCAGCAAAGTGTGACCACATGAGTCAGCATTCAGCGATGGAATATACATGGAAATGTTGGGAACAACTTCCAGTTCACTTGCCTAGGAGGAGATCTCTGGCCTTGAACTCCTCTCCTTCCCTCTTTCTTGCAGTCTGGTTTGCCTACAGCTCAGACAGCCTTGCAAGTCATGTGTTGGAGAACGCAGTTAACCATCCTGGAATTCCCCAGATGGACTCTTAGATGAGTAAGACCTAAAGATAATCAGTCATTGTGTGCTTTTTTTTTTTCCTTCCCCTAAAAATGTTGTCTTTTAGTATCTTCCTCTAACACTGCTGCTTGAGGTTCGGCCTGCCCCACTTTTTATCCAGATGTGTGTTTTGGGTTCCTATTGGGTACCACTCCTTGGCAATTTTCTCTTCAAACCCCCGCTCCTCCCCACCCCACCCCCAGCAGCTTGACAGCTGAGTGAGCTCCCATAAATGACAACTTGATATAGTCACTTCCCAGCTAAGGACCATGGCATTTGCTCAGCCTGGAGGCATGCCTTCCTCCCTCCAGCCTGGAAAGTGCTCCTCCACCGGAGCTTTTCCAGGCAAGAAATTAATTTTAAAGAAAAGCTCTGGCACAATATCATTTTATTCTCAAAATTAAATTTTCTTAAAGAACCACAATACCATTGTCACATCTATTAAAATTAATAAGAATTCCTTAATATTATCTGGTAGTCAGTCCATATTATTTTTTCTGGTCTTTCCTAAAATGTGTTTTTTAAAAGATTTATTTATTTGTCATGGAGAGAGCACAAGCAGGGAGAAGTGGCAGGTAGAGGTAGAGTGGCAAGCAGACTGTCCACTGAGTAAGAAGCAGGATGCGATCCCAGGACCCCAAGATCATAAGCCAAAGGCAGATGCTTAACCGGCTGAGCCACCCAGGTGTCCTTCCTAAAATGTGTTTTTACAGTTGGGCTTTTCAAATTACTATTCAAAGTCTTCACATTGTATTTTATTTTTGTCTCTTACATGTTGTTTTTCCTCTTTCGGTGCTCATCTCCCATTCGCTACTTTCATTGATTTTTTGGTAAAACCAGGTCATTTGTCCTATCTATTAAATATACCTCAGATTTGTCAGATTTCTTTGTCGTGGTGTCATTTAACTTATTCTGTATCAGATCTTTTAACAGACATTTTAGTTTGGCCAAGAGAACAAGCTGTGAGTTCTAGTTCGTTACTGACAGTGTTACTGTGGATACATTGCTTCTGTGACACCTCTGCCCCTGCCCTCTCACCCCCCACCCAGCATGCCTTCATTTTTCTGCTTGAAAACTAGGGATGACAGAAATCTGTTCTATCTTTAGGACATCACGAAAATGAAATGACATGCTCCACGAGGTAAGAATTAAGGTTCTTGGGAAGAAAGCCCTGTATAAGAATGGTCAGCCAAACTTTCCTTGGGGTGGTGGCCATAACAGTAAATTTAGAAGTACACAAGCTTTCGTGACATGTGGGAGAAGGCACGAATTCACTGGATGTGGGGATCAATATTCTCTTCCCGCCTGCATATATACCAAGGTTTCTGGATCTAAATGGTAAAGGAGGGGTGTAAAGAAGCAATACAATTCAATTAGAAGTGTCACATCACATTAAGATTACTCTGTCTGTCTTCTTCATTACTACTTCCAATAACCATGAGTACCAGCACAGATCTAGCAGTTTCTTTACTCCCCAGTGGGGTGATAACAGCAAAATGGCAGGAAAAGAACACTTGGGACAAGAAACTGTATTGCATGGGGTGACAATATGATGCCTGAAGAGATGACGGGCCTCTCAGCTTGCACTGACAGACCCCGAAATCTCAAGTTAAAGATTGCTAGCCACCTGCCTGTCAGCCACCATGTTCTCTTTACAAACCCAAATTCCTGGGGTGGTCTGATGTAGGACTCCCTCCCTTGTTCCACTCAAGTCCTTTACTAGGCATCTCTTGCCCTAAGTGAATGGGAAAGCTCTTAGTTGCAAGACAGCTGGTCGCCATGTCCTCTGTTGGGTTGGGACACCGTGGCCAAATGTAAAAAGCTCAGGGCAGTCTTTTAAGTTTGGGAGACTGAAAAGTAATTTCGATATTAAGAACCTAAGGAAAGCACTGGTGATGTGAATTTTGCCCCGGGTTCTGGCAGAAACCTGCCCAGAAACCCTAGCTACCCCTCCAAGCACCAAAGACTGTGTAGTGTCATTTAAGCAAGCACCTCTGAGTTCCTCAATCAGCCTTTGCTAAGGGCATATCTGAATGGAACATGATATTAGGCAAGGAAGCTTTTTATTTAGTTTAGTGGGTTATGGGGTGTCTTTCCAAAAGATACATCTACCTGAAACCTCAGAATATGTATGACCCTATTTGGAATATGGGCCTTTGCAGATGGAATCAAGGTAGGAACCTGGAGATGAAATCGCTCTGCTTTAGGGTGGGCTACAATCCATTGAATGTCCTTGAATGAGGCAGAAAAGGGGGACACAGAGAGACGCAAGGGCAAGGTCAGGTGAAGACAGAGGCAGAGATGGGAGTGATGCTGCCAGGAGCCAAAGAATGCCTTAGACCAGTAGAAGCTGACAGAGGCAGGGAGGGCTTCTGCCCTAGAGCCTTTGGAGGGAGTGCAGGCCTGCTGACCCCTTGATTTCAGACTTCCAGCCTCCAGAACAGTGAGAGGATACATTTCCATTGTGGTAAGCCACCAAGTTTGTGGGAAGTTGCTACAGCCGCTCAGAGGCTAACATACTTGGCCTATGTGAAGACTTCAGCCTTTGCCTGCCCTTACACTCCTTGCAAGGAACTTCAGTTGGAAAAATTATTTCCCTGTTCAGGTAAACCCCAAATCATACTTTTCCTGCAGACAGACGCTGATAGTTCTTGGAATAGGTGAGGTTTTAGAGAGAAGCAGCAGACAGATTATAGAGTTGGCTATCTGGCCAGTTAGAAGGGATCTCACGGTTTGCAGTGTCCTCATGAGACCACCTGGTGAGACCACCCTGGTCCGAAGTTATGTTCTCAGGTTTGCAGATCCAAAGACATTTATTCTTTTTAGGGTGCCTAGAGTGGAATGCATTCTTAAGGGATAAGTTGCAGAGAATTATAAACTAAAAAGATGGCTTGTATTTTAAGATAGGAGACATAACTCCGTAGTGATGGAAATGTTCCTATACGTTGTTCAAGACTCTTCCTTTTTAGGTTTAGAGTATTAGACAAACTAAATTATTCATAGGAAATCACTTGCTGGGAGAGTAACTCACCCACACCCATGTTCTTCTCCCCCTTTTTGGCCTGGGGTCGTGTGAGGAGTTGTTGCCACAAGAATGAGAGCAAAAGGGAGGAATTACCTCCAGCCAAGTCTTAAGAGTGGGTGTACTTTCTCTACCCTCTCCTTCCTCATCCCCCTCCCCTGCTCAATGGATAATCCTCTAAGGACTTGGGGAGGCCAAAATATTAAATGTTCTCTGAATGACTGTGGAGCAGAGCCTACCTGTGCCCCAACTGACGATCTCTGGAATGCGACCCGACAGTGACATAAATGTTATTGCTTTAAACCAATACAATTTCAGGGTTATCCATTACACAGCATAACTTACATGAAGAAATACATTTGGTGAGCATGAAATGAGAGTGAGGGGATTTGGGTGGTCCTAGAGAATGTTGGTTCCAGATGGCGGTAAATCTGATGGACTAACTCTCCTGCACCGTGGAGTCGGCTTTCCAGAAACTGGTGGGCTTGTGTTCTCAAAGCTAAGGGCTCTTGACCTGGAGAGTCCTGGATAAACACTGACAATTCTTGCTCTGTGGGGCTTGGATTTTTCCAGCCTCTGTGCTGAGTATCCTTGTCCGCTAAACATCCTCATCACGGAGGGGTCTAATCTCAAGTCACATCCCACCGTGCTCCCATACTCCTGGTCAGTTGGATTAGATTTGGAGAGTCTCAGATTTTCTCTCTCTTTTTTAGATTTTTATTTATTTGAGAGAGAGAGAGTGCAAGAGAAAGCACAAGCAGGAGAGAGGGAGAAGGAGGATCCCCTCCAAGCAGGGAGCCCCACGAGGGGCTTGGTCCCAGGACCCTGAGATCATGACCTGAACTGAAGGCAGATGCTTAACCAACTGAGCCACCAGGTGCCCCTCAAACTTTCTCTTTTCTTTTTTTTAAAGATTTTATTTCTTTATTTGACAGACAGAGATCACAAGCAGGCCGAGAGAAAGGCAGAGAGAGAGAGGGGGAAGAAGGCTCCCTGCTGAGCAGAGAGCCCCATGCGGGGCTCCATCTCAGGACCCTGGGATCATGACCTGAGCCGAAGGCAGAGGCTTTAACCCACTGAGCCACCCAGATGCCCCAAATTTTCTCTTTTGAGCTATATTTTCAGATGCATGATCTTAACATTTATGTATTATTATATATTTATAATATTATAATTTATAAATTATATGTAATTTATATATTATATGACTTTCTGTTTACTTCTTTTAAATTATAAAATTAATGCACAATATGGTAAAGGCAAAACAGAAAAAAATAAAAGGTGGGGCACTCGGGTGGCTCAGTCCTCCCCCCACAACCCCGCTCGTGCTCTCTGTCTGAGACAAATAAATAAAATCTAAAATAAGATAAAAGGTAAGTCTCCTTTTCTTCTTCCTCACCTATTCCCAAAGGCAAATTGTGATAATAGTCTCTTGTTCATCCTTCTAAAAATCTTGAATGCAGAAACACACACACACCATTTGCTATATATATATATAACATTTAAAAATATAAATAAATGGTATTTCTTTATTTTTTACCTTGCTCTTCGCACTTTTTATTCAGTAATATATCTTGGATATTCTTGAAAGACCAGAGGTGAGTAAGCATACTTCCTGCCTCTGGGAGTATGGCAGGGGGCAGGTAAATCAGGAGGTGAACGACCTAAAATCTAGAGTATATGATTAGTACTATTTGAGAGAGAAGCATAATGTGCTATGCTATTTAAAAGGGCAAAGTAGGGGCACCTGGGTGGCTCAGTGGGTTAAGCTGCTGCCTTGGGCTCAGGTCATGATCTCAGGGTCCTGGGATCGAGCCCCGCATCAGGCTCTCTGCTCAGCAGGGAGCCTGCTTCCTCCTCTCTCTCTGCCTGCCTCTCTGCCTACTTGTGATCTCTCTATCTGTCAAATAAATAAATAAAATCTAAAAAAAAAAAAATAAATAAAAGGGCAAAGTAATTACACACATTTTTCTTGGGGTGTGCATCTACGGAAAAAGTCCCTTTTAGTGATTGAGTTCCTTCCTTGTGTCAGGCACGGTACCTAGTGCTTTATGTACAGTGTCTCTTGAAGTCACAAATACCTCAGTGAGGAAGGTATTGTCATGTTGTCCCCATTTTACAGATCAGAACATGGATGCTCAGAGTGCCAGCTTATCGAAGTTCACATTGGTAGCAAGTGGCTTAACGGGGATTTCAACTTCAAAACCCATGCACGCTTTCCACTTCACTTGCCTCCCAACGAAAACTCAGAATGACTTATTCCAACAGTGGTCAAACCGGGAGTCGTGGGCTGGAACCGTTCAAGTCAGTAGACAGGTCTTTCCCTTCTGTGATCAACTCTTAATTCATGTGGACAAGGAAGCTCTTCTGTCTTGTTGAGAACAGGTGGCTGTGTAGCTTCAGGCAAGAGCCTGAGCACATGTGTGTTTCAGTTTCTTTATCTTCAATATGGAGAAGTGACAGTGAATGTCTTCCAAGGATTATGAGGGTTCAACGCGTTAATGCATGTAAAGCATTTAAAGAGCGCCAGACCCGTAGTGAGCTCTCAGTGCATGTTGGCTACTATGACTCTGAGTAGAGGTGTCTGTGGGTTGGAGAACAGGAAGGAAAGTAGGGATGGGGGGAGGCCACAAAAGGGAGGTTGAATGGAAGGGTCAACCTCCATGTCCAACATGGACACACGAAGCAGAAGCTATGGACAGTTGGCAAGAAAGTAGGCAGAGACTGGGGAGGAAATCCTCTGTCCCATGCCCTCCATCCCACACACGCTATCCCCCACCTCCAAGGTTTGGAGGTGAAGAGAAGGCAAAAGGGTCCAGATCCACTGGGAAGCCCCACCTCAGTCTTTTGCTAGATCAAAGTCAAAGGAGGAAGGTGTGACCGTGACCACTGGGGAGTCACCCCGAGGGCACCTGGGGGGAATGTAGGGCATTATGTAGGAGAGAAGGACTCCAACATGCACCTCTTTTTTTTTTTTAATATTTTATTTATTTATTTGACAGAGACCACAAGTAGGCAGAGAGGCAGGCAGAGGGAGAGGGAGAAGCAGGCTCCCTGCTGAGCAGAGAGCCCCATTCGGGGCTCTATCCCAGGACCTGGGGATCATGACCTGAGTTGAAGGCAGAGGCCTTAACCCACTGAGCCACCCAGGCACCCCCCAACATGCACCTTTAAATCATTGGTGCTTTCAGTAAATGATAGCTTGCTTTAACTTCTCCACATACACTTACATTTCTAGCCTATGCCCATGGTACTGTGCTTGAGGCATGCGGCAACCAGCTCCAGAGGGCACAGCCTTGGGGGACAGTGGTGACTGCAATAGCTCTTTTCCCTTGGCCTGGAGTTCCATCTATTCCTGAATGAGGAGCAGAGCTGATGCCAAACTTAACATTTGTTCTTTTCTCACCTGCCTGTCTGGCTCATAAGGTGTGACCATGGCTCTCCGTTGGCCCAGGCTGAAGGGCTGTTGCAAATGTTTGCCTCTGACATTCTACTTTAAAAAAAAAAAAAATCCTATGGCCCACCATAGTCTTATGTATACTGACTGCCAGGTTAGGTCACGTTTGGGGTCTGGGAATCATCCCATCTTCTCAGGGTAAGCGTCTGAAGACTTGCATCAGAATCACGTGTGTATGTGCTGGGGGTGCTGGGTACACATGCAAATTCTTGGGTCTCATCCCCACAGGTGGTCTGAGTAAGGGTCTCTGGGGACCAGGCCTGGGAATGTGAATTCTAAATCGACATACCACTTGAGTCTGCTGTGCAAAAAGTTTGAGGATTATTGTTTTGGGTGTGACCTTGCCTATCCCTTATCTACTATGAGTTGATCTTAGAGTGGGCCATCTTATCTCCAAGTGCTTATGGGAATTCTTGGTGCCAGTGGTACTTTTGCTATGTTCATTATGTCTTGGGTTAAAAACCCTATTGAGTACTATTGAGTATTCTTGGCGTGCTTGGGTGGCGCAGTTGGTTAAGTGTCTGCCTTCTGTTCAGGTCATGATCTTGGGGTCTTGGGATGGAGCCCTGCATGGGGCTCCCTGCTCAGTGAGGGAGTCTGCTTCTCCCTCTGCCCCTGCCCCCAGCTCATGGTGTCTCTTTCTCTCCCTCTCAAATAAATAAATAAAATCTTAAAAAAAAAAAAAAAAAAGAAAGATTCCCGAATGGGGTGATCCTACCTAATCAACACAGTCATGACTCTGCTGCACAGAGTTGGCAAAATTGGGTTTATAGCTTTTTCTTGAATTCTGTCTTAATGAGGCTACTTTTTGTCTGGAAACCACCCTCAGTCAAAATAGCTTATTAACTGATTCTTATAATAAAGGCATAGGCTTTTAAATGATTAGCATTTCAAATAATACTACACACAGGGCTGTTATTTATTTCGTGTTCCTCCTGCTCAATAGCAGTGAAGTGAAGTTAGCTAAACCAAGAGGCCTGGGGGTTGAGGCAGCTCTAATGTCATGGGGGCCTACCTGAGCAAACCAAAATCTAAGCCTGGAAATACCTCAAGGTTATGAACTTGAAATCTCAGGACAGCCAATCGCAAACAGCCGACTAGGCTTTAAGCTGCAGCCAATCAAATAATCTCCTTTCTTTGCTTCTGTCTTTCCTCGTAAAAATCTCTTTCTTGGCTCCTGTCAGAGGAGCGCTCCTAACAACTTCCGGTTTATTACTGCCTGATTCCCATCGATTTATGCTCAATAAACTCCCCACATTTTTGATATGCTTCCGTTTATCTTTTAAGGGTGACCGTTGGAGGCATGCCTGAGGAAATTATTATATTTATTTTTAGTGAGAGTGAGAGCACGCATGTGAGTGAGTGGGGGAGGGGCAGAGGGAGAGAGAATCTTGAGTAGCTTCTGTGCTAACCTGGGAGCCTGATGCGGGCGGGGAGGGTGGGGACTTGATCTCATCTGAGATCATGACCTGAGTCAAAATCAAGAATACGAGGCTTATCTGAATGAGCCACCCAGGCACCGCATGTAGGCTCTGACAAAACCAGTATTTGCTGGCTGAAGGAAATTTATCCCAATAGAAAATCTGGGTTGTGGACGGAGGGAATACACAATAGGAGGGGGAGCTCAGAAAATATTGTGTTTGTTCTGATGAGTGTAAATGGATTCTAATGCTTGCCTAGAGAGCAGTAGGATGGTTCTCTGGTTCTCCCTGACTTTTCACATTCACCCAGATCTCTCTGACCACTGGGAGGGTCCCATCTTCCCATTATCTCTTCTCTACACAATTATCCCCTGGCCCAGGCACTCAAGGCGTCAGGCTGATTTTACTGACAAAGAGGGCCACGTCAGCTGCAGCAGCGTGAGGACACACAGTGCTCATCCCTAGCCATCTCAGGAGTGTGATCCCTGCACTCCAGCGACAGCCTTTTTGAACAGGAGACTTTTCATATAATATCAGATTGCAACCAAGTGGCATCACTAATGACGATTCCTCTGGAATGTCTGCCTCTTAATTCACTGGGAAATGCAAACCCCAGAACATTCTGAAGGCTTTACTTTTGACCTCTTAAGACAATAATGTGATTTGAGAAGGGAGGGAGAAGCATGAGAGTTAAATTTCTGGTCAAAGAATGTAGTATCCTGCCAGGTGGCTGCACCTTAGAAATAAAAGAAGCAACAAAAAATAATGCGGATTTTGTGTCTATCACGGTGAATAGAGTACTATTTTTATGTAGTTTGTACAGAATTAGGAGGATTAATTGCCTTCATAGTGAGTTTTAAAATGCCGATTCTAGATGTATTTACCTATGTGTTAGGTTAAATTAGTCCACATTTTTAAAGCCTCTGTGTTATGGATGGACGTACACTCCTGTCTGTGTACATGGGGAAGGAAGTTAGACACTGGCAATTTTCTGAAACATTCCCTTTCCTGATGCCAAATTTCCTATTGCTAATCCTTTATCCTGATCCCTCTCCTAGGGAGTCTTGCTTAACCCCAAACCTGTAAATCTTCTGGGCAAAGAATGTTGGCTGATGAAGCACGAGGCTTAGATTTTTAAAGTGACACAAGGAATTTTTGTTCCTATCTTCTAGCGGGCTGGAAAAAGATTTTTATCAATTTGATTCATCACTGTGAAAGCGGTCTCATGGTAGATTGAATTTCCTCTGAATTTTTAGAGTGGTAAATGAATAAATTGATCCTTTTTTTTTTAATGTCAGAGAACCGGTTGCCGTAGTTACTTCTTGATTTTTCTGCATATAGCTTGTGTACTGTACATTGTAAGCTTATTCGTGGCAATTCAATTTCTTGCTATACCTTGGGGGCACTGATACCTTCCTGATTTTGTTTTGTTTAAGATAACAATACATTTATTTTGAAAAAGTGTTTGGGAGATTAACATGTGTAGAGCTGCATTCTTGTATCATTCATTCTCTCTTCTATTGTGGTTCTGCACATTTGCCTCCATTTCCTGGGACAGCCTTCTGGCCTAAATCTTTGGAGTATTTTTCCTTCCTTCCTTTCTTCTTCTTCTTTTTTTTTTTTGTTCCCTGAAAGAAAGACTCTTCACTAATAACTAGGGAAATGCAAAGCAAAACCACAATTAGATACCTCGTCACACACATTGGGAAGGCTATTTAAAAAAAACAACAAACCAAACATCAGAAAATAATAAAGCCAATGAGGATGTGGAGAAATTGGAACCCTTCTGCACTGCTGGAGGGAATACAAAATAGAGCAGCTGCTGTGGAAACCAGTGTGGTGGTTCCTCAAAAATTAAATATTGACTTACCACATGTCCCCCAAAAGAATTGAAAGCAGGGCCTTGAATGCATATTTGCACACCCATGTTCATAGCAGCATGATTCACAATAGTCAAGTATCCATCGATGGATAAATGGAGAAACAAAATGTGGTGTATGGATGCAACCGAATATTCTTCAGCCTTAAGAGGAAGGAAATTCCAATACATGCCAAAAAATGGATGAAAATTGAAATAAGCCAGTCACAAAAGGACAAATACTGTGTAATCCACTTATACGAGGTGCCTAGAGTCATCCAAGTCATTGAGACAGAAAGCAGAATGTATAGGGGTGGTCGCGGGGGGGTGGGTAACAGGAGGGAGGGGGAGCCAGGGGCTCAGGGATACAGAGCTTCTGTTAAGGAAGAAGAAAAAGTTCTGGAAATGGGTGATGCTGGTGGTTGGCAGAACCATGGAAATACACAAAGTGCCACAGAGCTGTATGCTTAAAAATGGGCAAAATTGGAAATTTTATGTTATGGAAAAGAAAGGCTTGTCCATTGTGATTTTACAAAATGCAGCCTTTCCAGTGACTCTCCCGTACTAGTGGGCTGCAGACATCACAGAGACCACCTTAGTAACACAAAGCCTGCCGGGTCACCTCTTCACTCAGGCTCGCTTTAGCCTTCACCTTCTCCAGCCCATCCAGGAAACGGAAAGGTTGGATGGTGCACGAAGACAGCCAGCCCTTCACAGGGATGTTGCAGTCAGTCCTCGACATGTAAGACCCGTGTCTGGCTCTGAACCATGCTAGCGTCAGGTGTGCTGGTGTCCAAACAGTCTGGACTCTTTGCCAAAGCACGGTGATGAAAAGGTCCAGGAGAGAGAAAGTAAACTCATGCTGTAGACATTGTAGGGCAGGTCACGGTTTCCCGAACTTTCCAGATCATCAAAAATCCTTCTGGATGATTGCAGGGCTCTATCTCAAGCTTCTGAAATCAGAAAGTCCAGGGGGCAGGTACTGGGAATCTGGTTTTGTTTGGGTTTTTCTTCATCAAGTGTTTTAGGGGATTCCTAACGATCTGGAAAGTTTGGTATTATGGACTGAATGTGTCCTTGCAAAATTCATTTATTGAGGCCCTAACCCCCAAGGTGATGGTATTTGGAGATGAGCCTTTGGCTGTAATTAGGGAGCATATGAGATCATCGGGTGAAGCCTTGATCCCTTAAGGGTCCGTGTATAGAAGACACCAGAGAACTCACACTCTCTCACTACATACACACATGAAGGAGAGGCCATGTGGACCCCCGGTGAGAAAGCAAGCCGGGAAGAGGGCTCTCAGCAGCAACTGAATCAGCTGGCACCTTGATCTTGGACTTCCAACTTCTAGAACTGTGAGGAAAACGATTTCTGTTGTTTAAGCCACCTGCTCTGTGGTGTTTTATTATAGTAGCCAAAGCTGTCTTTGGGAAGTACTCATGATGGTCAGAGTGCGGGCTTGGTTACCTTCTACAAGGAGCAAAACCCTGGAAATCTTGAGGCTTTTTTTTTTTTTCTTCAAATGTGGGTTTGTTGCTGCTCCACAGAGCCCCTGTTGGAAAACACTAGTTGGGATGCGTCCCCCCTCTACTGGGCTTGCTTGTGCCTGCGCGGGGTGGAGGGGTTGCTTGTGCCGGTGAACTTGGAGGCAAAGCTGGTCACTGACGGCAAGTGTCTCTTACTCAAGGAAAGGGACAAGGGTGCTGCCAAGTGGTTGTGCTTGTGGTGATTTCTGGAAGATGCTCAGGGTCTTCCCTGCTCTGCCAGCACCATGGCACATCCGTTAGTTGAAGCTATGTGCTCGGTAACCCCTGTAGTACAGAGAGTACAGTGCCGGGTATTGGACAGTCCTGAGATAAAAACCGCACCAACTTCCTGCTCTGCACAAATTTAAAAATAGCTATTCTCATCTTTGCTTTAGATGTGCAGAATTAAAATTATCTTACATTATATTGTATTTATAGGACACATTTTATACATATTAAAGTAATTATGGGCAAATTGCAAGCTTCTAAAGTTCCAGGAACTGGCGGCTCTTTTGTTTTTGGAAATTGAGAGAATGAGAACAAAAAAAAAAAAAAAAAAGAAGAAGCTTTTATTTTTCCATTTTGGCTAAGCCTCAAAAACTCTTGTACCTTTACAAAGGGAGTCAGAGACTCTAGATTTTGTAAGGTTTTCTGGATTTTCTTAATCTTTCCTATTTGGTCTGGATATTTGAGTTTCTACGGGTATATACTGGTTCTATTTTTGTTCAGCTAATTTTTTTCTATTTCTCAATCTTAAGAAATTACCACTTTGGGGAAGAGTTGTTTTCCATCAAAGACTTGGATAAGTCATTTGGGCTATGCCAAATTTGCCTTCGGAAAGGTTCCTATGCAAACTGATTTTTTCCCCTCACTTGGTATTTACAGCTTCTCTGTTATTTAAGACATGATTTTTTTTTTTGTCTGAAAGATGAGGTGAATAAACAAACACATTCATTAGAATAAAAAACTTTTGCTTCTGGAGGTATTTGTAATCTGGCAGGTCAGATTTGTACCTGAATATGTATTGAACAAAACACTATTTTCCTGTCTCAAAAGGCAGTCAATTATATCCCTAAAAAAACTAGGAATCTCATACTGTGGTCCTTGACCAAGTGTGTTCTCCTTACGGGCTAACACAGATTTAAAAAAAAAAAAGTACTTTTGGGGGAATTCTTTCAGGTGAATGAGGCAGTATTTCATGAATTTTCATTTTTATCTTTAATTTATAGAGCTATTTACCACTGACCTATTGAGTAATTAAGAATAGCTATGTTTCTTATATAGCTCAACACCCCAAAACCAAATAACCCAATTCAAACATGGGCAGAAGACTTGAACAGCCATTTCCTCAAGAAGATACACAGATGGCCAACAAACACTCCAAAAGATGTTCAGCATCACTTACCATCAGGGAAATGCAAATCAGAACCACAATGAGATATCACACCTCACACCTGTCAGAAAGGCTAGAATTAACGACATGAGAAACAACAGGTGTTGGTGAGAATGTGGAGAAAGAGGAACCTTCGTGCACTGTTGGTGGGAATGCAAACGGGGGCAGCCACTCTGAAGAACAGCATGGAGGTCCCTCAAAAAACTAAAAATAGAACTACCTTATGATCCAGTAATCGCGCTATTGCATAAGTCACCAGAAGAATACAAAAACATTAATTCAAAGGGATACATGCACCCCTATGTTTAAAGCAGTATTATTTACAACAGCCAAGTTGAGGAAACTGCCCAAGTGTCCATCAATAGATGAATGGATAAAGAAGATGTGGTGTAGATATACAATGGAATATTATTTGGCCATAAAAAGAGTGAAATCTTGCCATCCACAACGGCATGAATGGAGCTAGAGGCCATAATGCTGAGTGAAATACATCCGTCAGAGAAAGACAGATATCATATGATTTCACTCATAGGTAGAATTTAAGAAACAAAGCAAACTAGCAAAGGGGGAAAAAGAGAGAGGCAAACCAAGAAACAGACTCTTCACTACAGAGAACAAACTGATGGTCACCAGAAGGGAGGTGGGTGGGGGAGGGGGGAAATAGATGATGGGGACGAAGGAGGGTACTTGTTGTGATGAGCAACAGATCATGTATGGAATTGCTGAATCACTATATTGTATGCCTCAAACTAATAAAACACTATATGTTAACTGTCTGGGATGAAAATAAAAACTTAAAGAACAGCTATATTTAACATTAGATCTGTTTCATTACCAGCATTTACTGATGGTACTACCTCAATATTCTAAGACGTTGGCTGCCATGTGCATAATTTTGGTAACATTATGAGGCAGGTCCTGTGTAGATGCTCAAGGAGTTCCTGGAAACTGGGGGAAAAGATTGCCTTACAGTGCTTGGGTACACGTGGCTGTGCTTTAAAATGGCTGGTAGCCATGCTTTTACATAACAAATTCCAGTTAGTTGGAGTGATGTTTGGTGATGGCGATAGTGGTTATGGTGTGTATTTTCATGAACGCTATTATTGTCCTGTTATTTTCCAGTACCTCATCTTGAATCCACACATGGATGTGCTATTGTTCTAGTACGATTCATCCATGTGTCTTTCGCCGAAGTCCGTAGTTTGTAATTCTCCTAACAGTTAGGTGTGCAGGGACAGGTCACTGCTGATCTGCTACCAATCCGTTTGTGTTCTTTAAATAACTTATACAACACTTAGCCAATTGTAACATTTCTGGGTTCCCTTTCAGGTAGAGGTGGCGTTGGCTGCCGTGTGAAATCATGCGTTTGCTGCCTTTCCATTCTGTATGACAGAGCTCTCTCCTACAGGTAATTCGGAAAGGGTGAGGCAGGGTGGGCTTTAAGATCCGTCCCTTTGCTCAAAAGAATGTGGTTGGGAGCCACTGCTTTAAATCAAAACTTCCAGGAATTGACTATTTGAATGTACATCTATCATGAATGATTTTCCTATAAATCAGTGAATCTCGAGTCTGGCTGCACGTTAGCATCTCCTGGGAATCATGTTTAAAATATTGATGCAGAGTCCAACTTCAGACCAATTGAACTGAGCTGTCTGGAGGTAAAGGCCAGGCACTGTGTTTTTAAAAAGCATCGGAGGTAATGACGAGGCCTCGTGAAGGTTGAGAATTGCTATAAATGAACGCCTTGAACTCCTTAGGTCTATAAAAGCAGCAGCAACTGCCATTATTATCAAGGAACAGAAATCTCATAGAGACAAAAACATGAAAAGAGTATTGTTGAAAAAAAACCAACAACATTATTTTAGGAGAAATCATTGGTTCAAAGGGCGACTGACTACACGGCTGTCAGTAAATAAAGAAAATAAACAGTAAATAAAGAAAACACGGAGTTATACATAAAATCTAAGCGTGCCCTTTCACTTTACAGTTTGTATTGTTGGACGGTCCCGTTAGAGATGGCATGAGGGGGAGGAGTGAGGGAAACGATGCAGGCAGAGAGTGGTATCAGGAGATGGGGGTGCAGGGAAGAGGGGCGTTTGTGAGAGCAGGTGGCCAGGGTCATGGAGAGCCAGCGAGAGGTGACAGGTGGGGTCGTGGCAAGTCGGGGAGAGCAGTGACAGAGGAAATTGGCAGAGGGAATAGATGAAACCTAGCTGTGGATCAGAGACTGTGGGCCCAGGGACGGGGATTCAGAAGCAGGAGAGGGGGCAAAGAGAAGCCAAAGAGGGAACTGGAGTCAGGGGCAGGTGTCAAAACGCCGGGCACAGGAAGAGATGGAGCTTCAGATCTTTAGACCGGAGGTGATGCACGAGTTCTCCACCCGGTGGAATCAGCCAAGAGCCCAGCTTCAGGTGGATAGCACTGCAGAGGGCTGGGACCAGCCAAGTAATGGAACACAAGGTTAACCCTAGAAATCCTGGAATGTCCCCTTACCTGGAACATGCTTGGGACCAGAGCCTGCAGGTACAGTAGGAAGAACCTTACTTTTCAATAAATAAATCTTTAAAAAAACCCCAAAAATCCAAAAAGCAACAAAACAAAACCCCCCAAAACCCAAAAACCAAAAATGGAAGAGCCACCTGGGAGGCTCAGTTAGTTAAGCATCTGACTCTTGGTCACGATCTCATGGGTTGTGGGATGGAGTCTTGCAATGGGGAGGGGGGGGGGCGGGGGGGTGGTTGTTCCATGCTCAGCATGGAATCTGATTGAGATAACTGCCCTCTACCCCTCCCTCCACTCGCCCACGTGCTCTCTCTCAAATAAATAAATAAATCTTAAAAAAAAAGGGGGGGGCGCCTGGGTGGCTCAGTTGGTTAAGCAACTGCCTTTGGCTCAGGTCACGATCCCGGAGTCCTGGGATCGAGTCCCACATTGGGCTCCCAGCTCCATGAGGAGTCTGCTTTTCCCTCTGACCTCCCCTCTCATGCTGTTTCACTCTGTCTCTCTCTCTCAAATAAATAAATAAAATCTTTAAAAAAAAAAAAAAAAGAACCTTTCTCCACAGGTTCTGATTGAGTATAATCCTCCCAGAGCACAGTCCCAGCAAAGATGGCTTCCCCCCAGTAATGGTGGCTTCTACTGTATCCTCTTCCCACTCAGCCTTATACATGTCCCGTTTCCTACCATGAAGCCCAGCTCCTGACTCTGAGGAATTTGCCTTGCCCACCTTTGCTACCCTTCTCCAAGCTAGAGAGGGTGCTAGGATTTCTTGAGTTGAGTAAATGAAGTTTTGCAATGGCTCTTCATCCCTTACTTCCTAACAGAGGAAAAGTCAAACTCACCTTAGTTAGCAGCGATTCTGCTTGGGGGGGTCTCAGGACTCAGGAGCACAGACCTAGGCTCATCCTGGAGGACAGATAAGGCTTAGTGCTGCTGACCATCAGCTGGTGGAACTTGATGAGCCAAATTCCCTCCCGGGGGCACAGAAGAGAGGTGTAGGAAGAGGGGAGAGAATGGAGGTCCTTCAGCCTGTAGGGCATTTATTCCCAAACTGGGTCGTCCGTTTGTCGGAATCACTTGAGGAGGTTTCAAAAATGCAGATTCTGCGTCCTCCCCTTTGAGGGGCAGATGCAGTGGGTGGATCTGGGCACAGCACATCTGCCCCGAGAAAGCTCCCTGGTGGCCCCGGGGCCCACACAGCCAGGTCCGGGAGCCGAAAGTGACACCTGCAGCTTGTTTCCGCTGCGTGTCTCCCCTCAGCACAGACTCTGGGAGCCCAGCCTGGCTCCTGGGCCCCTGGCTTGCTGGCGGTCCCAGGCTGGGGTCATGACAGGGCTCCCTGGGGCCCCTGAGCGTTCCCCTCTTGCTTCCCAGGTCTTGTGAGGGCTAGCTCTGTGTTCGCTCGACTTGGGGAGGGCTGCGTGGGCCTGAGTTCCCTGAGCGGCCGGCAGAATCTGTCCTTGGCAGCTGCCTGAAGCTCTAATCTCAGCCGGTTCTGCTCCAGCTGGCTCTTTCTTGGCGCCAACTCAAGAATTCCGGCATGGTGGAGTTTCTCCTCTGAATCTGGGGATGAATGCCCATGGCCCATGGAGGGAGGAGCTGGTGTGAGAGGGAGCTGGGGGGAGGTCAGCCTCAGGCCTGGAGTCCTGGGGGTGGGGGTGCATGAGAGAAAACACACACATTAACCCTTTAGTACCCAGTAACATTTCAGTATGGACTAATTCACCCGAAAAGGTATTTAATTCCAGGGTAAGGAAATGAGACATTGCAGATAGGTCTTCAAGGATTATGACAAGTCTGGGAAAGGCCTTGGACTGAACTTTATTTGCCTGGAAAGAAGGCCAGGAATGGCTGGTCTCCAAGGCCTGCTTCTGCCCAGGCATCTGCTTGTTCTGTAATGATTAATACTGTGGGCCAAGCACTGTTCTGGGCACCAGGGACACATACGTGAAGACGACAGAGAAGGCCCAGCCCTGGTGGAGTTCACAGCGTGGTACCTGTGACTGCAACTGTGGGAGGAAGGGGGTCATGAGGGTGGCCACTCCAGAGGAGACCATCGGGCACTGGGCACAATTCAAGGATAAACATCCCTTCTTCCTGGTCACCCTCAGGGCCAGCTTTGAGTGGGCAGCGGACGCCAGAGACAATGTCATTCTCCCACACCACAAGCGCAGCCACTGCTGGCCAGCTCCGGGAGGGGCCCTGCTGTCCATGGGGAGAGGACATGTGGGCGTGGCTGCCCTGGATGGCCATCTGACTCAGAGACACTGGCTCTTGGGGACATAGGAGTCTTCTTTTAGTATTGGACATAATGAAGAAAACTGAAGGCTGGAGAGACACCCACAGGTCTTCTTCTTCTTCTTCTTTTTTTTAAAGATGTTATTTATTTGACACAGAGAGAGAGAGCACAAGCAGGGGGAGTGGCAGGCAGAGGGAGGGGGAGAAGCAGGCTCCCCGCAGAGCAGGGGAAGCCTGATCTGGGACTCGATCCCAGGACTCCGGGATCATGACCTGAGCTGAAGGCAGTGGCTCAACCAACTGAGCCACCCAGGTGTCCCACACCCACAGGTCTTAAGGAACTAAAACTAAGACAAATATCTAGGAATTAGGTGCCGGGTAATGTCATACCCAAGATTTTGGCTTTGGACTTGTAAAGTGCTGGGGTCGATAGTAAGAATCTGCTTTTGGCTTCTGTTGTGCAGGAAACTGAACCAGGCTAATACTGAAGGTGTAAAGGGAGTGTACAAAGGGATGCCAGGAAACCTGGAGAGAAAGGAAAAGAATGGCCAATTAGCATATATGGAAGCTGATTTTCATATGAAAAAGTGAGAGATGCTTACTTTGGAAAAGGACAGTTACTAAGGGCCTGCGCTGAGTTATCTGCGGTGTCTCCTTCCCTCTCCCGTGGAAAATGAATCCATTTCTCTTACTTCTTCTCATTCCTTGCGTGCCTTCCCCTTTACCTCTGCCCTGACTCAATTGTGCGAATGCCAGAGTCCAAAAACCAGTTATGCAACTGGATGCACTGTGAGGACAGACACGCTCTGGGGTGGGGGTGGGGATCATAGCGGTGTGTGGCGTGTGGCTGGTGGGATGCTGGACGTGGTGTGGGCCTCTCCTCCTTCCCCCTGCTGGTGGGGCGCCCCGACCTGCCCAGGAGAACGGGCCCTCTTGCTGCCGAAAAACTCCAGAGGAGGAGAGGCCCTGATCGCCCTCCATAACTTCTCCCAAGTCCGAAACCCTCATTGCCAGAGATTGTTTTCTGGCTGAAATCACTCATGTGGAAGCCCCAGCGCATTTCCTTTTGTTCGGTCCTCACCGGAGACAGTGAACAGCTGGTCTCCAGCCTCTGAGGAATATCCCTTTAAACCTTGCGCGCCATTGTTAAATGGCCTCTGGGCCTTCTCTTCCTCAGACCAAGGATCTTCCCTTCTTCCCCCCATTCCTCATGGGTCCTATTTTCCAGCCCCTTTCACATCTTTGTTCTTTGAATGCTCTCAGATGTTTCTAAGATATTCCCCTTTGGAAGTTATTTGAAGGAAAACAACAGAAGGGTCTTTAGATGTACTCCATCCTGGCAGCCCGCTCACCTGACCACAAGCCTTGGCTCTCCTCCAGGCTGGGTGGCTCTCGGGGCCAGCCTATGCCTGACGACTGAGCGGCCCGTGCAGAGACCAGTGGGCTCACCGGTGACCATAGGCCAGGAGCGGGAGGCCCCAGCTCATCCACACTGAGAACACTGCCTGATTTTTGTCAGGTTCTCAAAGACTTGTCAAGTGAACTCTTGCCCCTGTGTTGTCTCAAGGGGACTTCTCTTGGACAGAATGGGCAGTGTAAACCCTGCTTGCTTATGGTGAAAGATCCCTTCCCTAAGAAAGGCAAGAAAAGATGACATTGGGGAAAGTCTCATGGTTCTGTTAAGAACACTGGTGCCTCTGGGCGTGTTGCCTTCTTAGTATGGGGACTGGGTAGAGTTGGGGGGCTCTGGTACCCTAGGGTAGGAGACAGGATGCAGGTGCATGACTGAGGAGGGTGTGGATGAGGGTGAAGGCCTGTAGGGTAGTCAGAAGGGCAGCTGTTCAAGCAGAAATGGAGGAATTGGCTTTGTGGACTTCGGGACAAACTGCTGATGGACGTGGAAGGAAGAGGCCAGTGTACATGGGGACAGAGCAGCTCGAGGGAATCAAAAGTGGGGAGAGATCGGGAGTAGCAGGAGGAGAGAGGGGGGCGGTTAAGAGGAAGAGTAAGTCTAATGTGAGGCCTGAGATCCTGCGGTCTGAGCAGTAAGGATACTAGGACGCTCCTTAGCCTACGGCTGGCCTCTTTGCAAGAGACCGAGGGATTAAAGGAGAGCTTCATTTAGAGGCTAGGGCATCTGTCTCCCCGAAACATTCACATCTGCATTAAAAAAGACAAAATGTGGGACGCCTGGGTGGCTCAGTTGGTTAAGCAGCTGCCTTCGGCTCAGGTCATGATCCCAGCGTCCTGGGATCAAGTCCCACATCGGGCTCCTTGCTTGGCAGGTAGCCTGCTTCTCCCTCTGCCTCTGCCTGCCACTGTGTCTGCCTGTGCTCGCTCTCTCTCTAACAAATAAATAAATAAAATATTAAAAAAAAAAAAAAAAGTCAAAATGTCAGGGGCCACCAAAGGATGAGATATTCTTACGAAGGTCAAGTTAATACAGAGGGAAAGGGTGTGGTTGCTTCCTACACCAGGGTCTCATGTTATTCTTCTTGGAACCCAGTGATTCCGTGTAGACGCTGCCTCTATTCCTAACAGCACCGTTCTGCAGACTCTAATCCACATACGTATGTGTGTGTATGTGTGCATTTGCACACACAAACCTGCTTACCTACTGTGTGTGTATGTGGTCAGCTTTGGCCCCTGTATCGTTTTCTGCGGTTCTTGGCCGAACAACTTGTGAAGGAGGAGGAGAAGCCCCCAGACACAGAGTGTTTCTGTGCAGCAAAATGCGTGTGGGAAGGCCTTGAAGGGAGGAAGAAGGGTCAATTTAGGCATTAGTTGCTTGGGGAAGAGTGTCCTAGGAACATGTGGAAGAGGCAGCCAGGTGTCAGAGGAGCCGAGGTCTTCATGCGAATTAACTCGGTTAATTAATTAACTTGGTCCTCACAGCAATCCTGAAAAACAGGTGTTATGATTATTATCCATTTTTTACTACTATGGAAACTGAGGCCCAAAGTGTTTAGTCACTTTCCCAAGATAGTTCACTTAATAGATGCTTGTTGACTGAAATAAAAGCCTCAAGTGCATGGTGTTCGTTTGAATTTGAGAGAATTTTTATCCCCCAGCCTGCAAATGGGTTTGATTTCTGCATTCAGGCTTTAAATACCTTAAAGCATAAAAATATTTCTGGTGAAGCGGTTTAGGCACCTTCTCCTTTGGCAGCGACTCACTGGCCCTCCCCCGAATTTTGGTTTGAATGCTGTTTCATTTCGCTTCTGTAGACTGGTAAGATACTAACTCTTAGGCCCTGGGAATAGCACTGCCCTCATTTCTGAAGCCAAGCTGTCTCAGTTCCTACCCGGTTCTGTCTTCAGCAGTGAATCGTGGCCATTGTCACTTTGGGCCGGTTACTTCAACACTCCGAGCGTTAGAGAACCGGTCTGGTCTATGTGGTTTTTGCCTCCGACAAGTCAGACATGGGCGGGGAAGGGGTGCTCTTGAAGCTGCCAGAATGTCAAGTTAACAGAGAGGGAGCACGTCCCAGACTCCAACTCTAGAAGCTGTGCCATGGCCCACACTCGCTTTTGGGGACACGAGTCATGGGACCAGACACCTGTTCCATATATTAAGTGAATTCTAGTGACACCTTGACGTCGTCTCCCTCTTTCCCATTTCCCACACCCCACCTATCATTAATGCCCACGGTTTACTCCTGAGTTTGGGACTGCTCCCATTTTGCTCCCTCTCCAAGCCACCACTCCAGTCCTGGCTTCATTATCTCTCCTGTGAATTGCTTCAGTCACACTTGAGCTAGTTCACCTTTCCCACCCGGACTCCTTCCTTTCACAACCCCACAGGATGTTACTTAAAATAACCATCTCATCCAACAGTCCCCTACAATGCCTTCTTGCTACCCACAAGGTAAAGACTGAGCTGGGAGCCATCCTACAGATCCCTGCACATTGGTGCCCATTGCCCCTCTCCAGCTTCATCCTGCTGGTCTCGTGCTTCCCATGCCCTGTGCTCTCCATCGCTGGCCTTCTTGGGGCCCCTTACCGTCCATGCTGCAGGGCCCCATACGGACTGTGCCTTTACAGAGTGCCTGCTCTCCTTGCACTATTGCTCCCTTCTCTCCCTTCCAGATGCCCCAGTCCTCCATATTTCAGCTCAGGGGCACTTCCTCCAGGAAGCTCTCTTTGACTAAGTCAAGCCTTAGTGCCTTACTGCCACTGGACGGGGTCCTTCCTGCCAAGCCTGAGGCTGGCGTATTATAGGGGCTTGAGGAATATTTGTTGAACGAGGTGTGCAAAGTCTTAAAAGCAGCTTTGCATTTTGTGCAAGTTTGTTGGAATGAAACTTGGCTGATTCTAAATGTTCTCTCCCATTTCAGCCATGTGCCATGGTGTGGAGGGTGCTGTACCGGCCACTAAAGCCCCGGTAAAACCCGAATGTTCCATCTTCCTCACCTGCCTTGAAGGCCTGATGAAGAAATGTACATGAAGCACTTCATAAGCTAGAACGTTCTTTGGAAATTAGAAAAACGCAAGATAGGATTATGGATTAGGTTCAAGAGCTGAATCACTCCAGCTGCCTTGAAACCATTCTCATAGATTATACTGGAAATTAAGGTAGGTCTATATGGTCTTCAGTGAGTAGAAAAACATCGTGAGAGCATTGGACCAATGTCTCTTTTCTGGAAGTGAGAGCCCCAAATAGACCAAGCTAGCAATAGCAGAGACACTCAGAAGGCCATCATTTCCCTGTGATAGCTCACTGTTGTGCCTTGAAAGGCAGTGTGCTCCTTGCAAGTATGTGTGCTCTGTCTGGGGGGCTCATGTGGAGGGCCCAGTTCCAGCCGCTATTCCATGGGGCCTGGCACCCCACTTTAGAGGTGGTGATCTCTGAGGCTGGGCCATGGGGTCAACAGGAAGCCTGTTGCTGCAAAGAGAGAGCAGCTGCCCCAGTGTTGGGTGAGCTAGGGATCGATCCTCGTGTGGGGCAAGAGAACGACTGGAAGGGGCAAGACGGACACAAACAGATGCCTTCAGTTCAGGTAGAGGTTTGATTCCCTGATTGCTGTCTTTAATAACATCGACATTTTAATGGGCAGGGGAGAGGGTGGGGGCCCTCGGGTGGGTGACTGAGTTTCTCGGGTTTACTGTGGCCATTGTGGGGCTCTGGGCTATTTTCTGCGAGGCTGCATGAATACAAAGCCTTCAGAAACTTAATTAAAGGAATAAGAAATAAGACTTTTATAGGAAAGGGTGATTGGTGGGGGGGGGGGGGAGAAAGATCCTATTTCTTGGTCTGCATGGCACCCTGGGGACTCACCCATTTATGAGTTGGTGGGGAAGCCCTTCTCCAGGGACACTCTGCATTCCTGGCATTTGTGCTGCGGAGTTCCTTGGAACACAGGGGGACCGGCTCTGGGTTCTGGCCACTGAACTTTAAATCTAGGCAAGTCAGATATAATTAAGACATCAAAGGGCCCAGTGGGTCAATAGTATATGACCAAGAGAGTGTACCGTTTTACTCGGCCAAGTTACAGAGATACTAAGAATATAACTTAGACTGAGATGATATGTTAGTGATTGATGGGAACCAGACTCAATGAATTGCCTTCTCTGATCCACTTCTGTGACAGTAGCTGACTTTCTAGGCACCTCAGTGAAGTATTTAACCCTTCTTGAGTTTCCTACCCATCTGGTTTCCCAACTTAGACCAGGTAGTACGTCTTTGGAAAAGTGTTTCAGTATTCTGTTAAGAATGTATAAGCATTACTACAAGGATTGTTTCTGGTGATAGTGACCATGTGTTGATAAAGGACTAAAGAACCTTTATTCTAAGAAAAAAAAAATCCACCTTAGATCACTCCATTGGCCCACTAGTCTTGAGTCATTTATCTCTGGCCTATCCCTTTGCCCTCCCCGCATGGCTGTAACTGGCAAGATCCTGCTTCCCCTATCTGTGAGGAAAGAGGGACAGTTTGAGAGGGTAAAATTCAACAGTTCTGAGATTAGCGTCTCAGAGAACTGACTTTTGAAATTTTAGAAAATATGTTATATGTAAGACATTTTTTGAGGAACTAAACATTATTATGTATATTTGTTCTTAGGTGGGAATTTATATGCTTTATTATTTTTAAAGATTATTTATTTATTTGAGAGAGGGAGTGTGAGCGAGAGCACAAGTATGGGGAGCGGTAGAGGGAGAGGGAGGGCTTGATCCAGGACCCTGGGATCAGGACCTGAGTGAAAGGCAGACACTTAACTGACTGAGCCACCCAGGCGCCCCAGGAATTTATATGCTTTAACACATCATTTCACAAATTCTGGAAACACATGTGTTTTCGTATATTCAGCTCAAATACGAATGGGCCAGAAGTGGAACAGAAGGCTTCTGAAGAGGAGAAGGCAGATCAGGAAGAAACAGACTTTTCCTCTATCCTCTTAAATTTTGTGCTTGGAGGCCTGCAAATTAAATTGACATAAAGCAGATCAGCAAGAGAACAAAAGATTTAATTACCTACCTAGGCCTGGGAGTTCACAGAGAAATGTGACTCAAGGCAGTGGTTAGATTTGGGGGTTTATGTACCTTCATAATACGGGACAGGGCAGGGCAAAGAGGGCACTTCTGGGAGAAGAAATGACTTTTGAAAGATAAATGGGACCTTAGAATAGATGGGAGATACGATAGTTTTTGTAACAATGTCTGCTCGAGTGTGGTGCTTCTGTCTCCTAGAAGAGATTAGAGTTGCTCTCTGGAGAGGGATTTATGACAATTGAGTTCTTTTGGGAGGTGGTGCTTTAGGCAGATAAGGGATTTCAGGAACCCAAATGCCTTCAGCTCAAAATAATTCGTATGCTGAAGTGATATATTTTGGGGTGGCACAACCTATTTACCTTCATTAATGTGCCAAACCCTTCTCATTTTACTTAGCAAAGCCATCAGAATCTACCACAGCCCCTCTCCTTGAACTTCACCCCACCCAATGCTGCTCCTTCCATGGGCCGGGTGGGCTCCTGCCTCTGCACATCATTTCTCCCCCTGGAATGACTCCTCCCCAGGGCTTCCCCAGCACCAAGCTGTGGAATCCCAGTCCCGTCTTTCCGCTTTCTTCTTAGCTCCTCTCACATCTGGTATGTTTGCCTGTCTGCATGCGTGGGAATGCAAGCTCCATGGAAAGAAGGGCTTTGTTTTGCTCACTTCTCTGGCCCCACTGGGCACAGAGTCCTACACTCAATGAAGGTGAGCAGGACAGACTCAGTCGCTGTTCCTCAGGGCTTATTTATGGAGGGAGAGCTAGATAAGGAAAAGATACTGAATCTGTGACACAGTAAGTGCGGGGGGGGGTTGGGGGAAAGGAAGGGGGGCTGTGGTCCCAAAGGCAGGAGTGGGGGTGGGAGGGTAAGCCCTGCAGAGCCAGCAGCTCCGTGGGATTGCTGTGGACACAGAAGGAGCACATCTTTGGTCTTTCTACCTGTCTGTTCAAATGTACGAGGTCTCTAGAATTAGGCTGAGCGGAAGCATGGGAACGGAGCCCCTTATGGAAGAACAATTAGTATGAATGGCTTGTCTGCTTTGATTTAATTCCATGTAGATTCAAGTATCATTTTATCAAGTTAAAAAAAATTTCTTCTTTGTATGCCGTT
The DNA here is from genome assembly GCA_003697995.1 of Taxidea taxus jeffersonii. NCBI lineage: Eukaryota > Metazoa > Chordata > Mammalia > Carnivora > Mustelidae > Taxidea > Taxidea taxus. The sequence goes on along the minus strand of ML111168.1, from coordinate 16,795 downwards.
TTCGTTGAACTCCTTGTGTGGTTTATAGGAATGATGATGGTGATGTTATCAGTTGGGCGGTATGCCGAACTGACGGTGGGTTTCTCTTCTTTCTGGAGAGTACCCTTTCTCCTTCAGTGAACTTCTCCATTATTCCATGGGGTATGCAGCTAATGCAGAATTCTCAAGTCAGTCTCCACTGAGATTCTGTCACTTGCCAATGACAGACTCGTACAGGGACTATAATGGGTTGACAGGGGGTTCATAAATTAATGGAATTAAGATCATTTTTTCCCAACATTTCTCTCTGGTCCCCTCAACGTTTAGTATGGCATTGCACACAGAGCAGGTGCTCACAAAATTAATGACTTTGATACTTGTTTTTTTTTTTTTTTTCTTTTTGATGACTTGGTACTCTTAACACACAAACACACACAAAGAGAACGGAGAGACGTGTATTTTGACAACAGCTACAATCTCGGATAAGTATTAATTCGGAGTGTTTTAATTCCTAGTTTAGTATTGCTCTAAAAATCCAGTGACGGTGGCATATGTATCCCCAGAAGAATTGTTTCTCATTTTGTGTTGGCTCAGGCTGTACTTCAGTTGCCTGCAAATAATTTTCTTACTAAAAAGACAAGATGTGACCTCAAAAATGAATTCCCAGTGTGAAGGATACGGTAGGGGGTTGAGGGGTGTAACTTTAACACCACAACACTGACAATGCAAAGCTCTCAGGTAATCCTTTCCCTGTGTCTTCGCAATTAACATCATGTAGGAATTATCGTTCCCATTTTACCCAAAGAGGAAACAGAGGTTCAGAGAGACTGTGTGATTTAAATGAAAATCAGAGCCGGAGCCTGGAGAATAGCCTGGAATTCCTGCTGAGCTCCCTTGGGAGTTTTCCCTATTGCTAGGGGAAGATCATTAACCTCTCAGGGCCTTCTCTGCAGATTTGGGATTGTTTTGCTATCTCATGGGGAGGCCGCCTGGCTGAAGGAGATTTATAACTGTTTTCAAGCTTTCCAGGCTCAAAGCGCCCGTGCAGAAAAGTCGGGGGCCCTGACTCTTTCCAAGTCCACGGGGCACGAACAGCTTTCCAAACCTGAATCCAAACCACATTACATCTAGGTTGGAGCCCTTCGGGTCCAGAGTCTCCTCTGTGGAAAACTGGCAAGTGGTTCTTGGGCGATGAAGTGACTGCTTAGCCCGTGCAAGCCCCTTCACCTCGCCCTCCACATCACGGAGGAAGTGGCTCCGGTCCCAAAGCCTGGCAGCCAACAGACCTGCAAGCTGTAGGCATTCCTCTTCTAAGACGGATGGCTTTTGACCGCCCTGGAGCTGGGCCTGAAGTCTGTGGTGATGTGGTGATGTGGTGATTAGGTGGTGGCCCTGAGAAGGCACTGGGGCAGGGCCCGCTGGTGGCATCGTGTGAGGCCATCTGACTTAGACTCATGTTAGGATTGAGCCTACCAAGGACATTCACTCTGTCTGGTGACTTGCCACAGCTGCCAGTGGAAGGAAGAACCTACTCCACCCGTTCCTTGGAAGAGGTGGGGGGAAAAATGGAGGGGAGGGAAGGGGAAGCAGGAAGGGAAGGGCCTCGCCCAAGCATCCCCTATATCAGCTTCCTGGTTATTTTTAGCATCTTGGTGCCCTGGGTATACCATGTTGTCTTTCCTTCTTTCTGTCATTCTTGTGTTTTTGCTCTTTCCCCCTCATTGCATAAAAGTGTCTGATCTTGGGGGCGCCTAGTTGGTTAACTGTCTGACTCTTAATTTTGGTGCAGTTGGTTAAGTGTCTGACTCTTGATTTTGGCTCAGGTCATGATCTCAGGGTCCTGGATCAAGCCCCGACTGGACTTGGGGCTCTGAGCTCAGGGGGAGTCTGCTTGAGATTCTCCCGCTTTCTGCCCCTCCCCCACTCAGGCACATGCATGCACACAGGCCCTCTCACTCTGAGATAAATAAAATCTTAAAAAAAAAAAATAGACTATCTGCTTTTCGAAATATGGACTTCTTCTAAAACTGCCCATTGTAGGGAAGGAGAAATCACTATCCCTCCACCCTTCTGAGTTTTTGTCTGAGATCTCTGTAATAAAAGATTAACAAGGGAAAAAACTAAACCACCAGGAGTTTATTAACATGTACATCTCACATGTGGGGAGGGGTACACCAGAAAAGATGAGTAACTTTTAGGTTTTAAGCCACTTTTAGGTGGCTTAGAATCAGGCTTTAATACCATCTTAATAGGGAAGAGGAAGGGGAGATGTAGGTCTCTTAGGGGAGAGTGAATGATTTTCAGGGAAGATGAGTGGGCCCATAGAATAGATGGGAGGTAGAGTAGTCTCCTCGTATCTGCAGGGATGTTCTAAGACCCCCAGATAGTATGTTAAAAAGAAAACCACAAGTCCAAGGTGGAGATACTTGTCCTCAAAAACAGCAAACTAGCACTTTCTAACTGCAGTGTCACCCTCTCTGGGGGTGGGATTTTAAGCCAGTCAATCTGGAATTCTCTGATCAGCACCAATGATGTAATCTATCACAGGGGCCCTCTTTATCCTTGCCTCCTCTGCCCTCTCCTCCCACCCCCGCAAGATGAGGTCATCTGTATGATAAGTCCCATTGCCCTTCTCCTAAGGGAAGGTAACTTTGCCAGAAATAATCTTTTCTTTTCCTTTGCTAGTAACTTCTTGCTCCACTCTCCTTCCTATTAAAACCTTCCATTTGGTACAAGTCCTTGGAGTTCCACCCCCACTTGTTGGCTGGGGTGCTGCCGGATTCATGACTGGCTTAATAATGCCGATTAGGTCTTCAAATTTACATAGGTAAAAAAAAAATTTTTTTTTTAGGTAAAAAAATTTTTTAACAGTACCAAATCCTCTATATACTGTGTTTTTTCCTATACACACATACCTGTGATAAATTTAATTTATAAATTAGACACAGTTAAGAGATTAATGAAATAAAAAATAAAATTACTATGACTCTTGATCTTAGGGTTATGAGTTCAA
>ML111168.1:0-13403 GCA_003697995.1 Taxidea taxus jeffersonii | reverse complement strand
GGACCTTTGGGTGATGGGGGTTACCAAAACTGTGAATAAGGGGGGTTGACTCTATGGTAGATTGTGATGAACTCTGTCTGGGGGTGGTGTCTACTTCTAGTCTCTTCTTTGAGAAGGGTCAGTTTTCCCTGATGGGTGAAACTTAGGGGTGGCATGTCCTGAGCTCCTATGGCCATATTTGGGGACACATGTTCTGCTACTGGTCACCATTAAGAACTTGATAGGTGGAGGAGTGTGTGTGAGTCAATGGACTTGTTGGAACCAGCTGTCTAATGGAGAAAAGCTCTGAAATCCTCTGAGCAGAGGGTGAATGTATATTCTCTCTTGGAAAGGACAGACGACCTCAAAATACAGGCAACACGTTTGCATCCATTTTGAAGTTTATTTATTACTTTAGAGACGGCATGCCTGAGTGGGGGAGGGGCAGAGAGAGAGAGAATCTCAAGCCGACTCTGAGCTGAGCACGGAGCCCGACGCAGGGGTCAATCTCATGATGCTGAGATCACGACCTGAGCCGAAGTCAGGAGTCTAGCACTTAACCAACGGAGCCATGCCGTCCCCTGCATCAGTTTTAGAAAATGATAATTTCTTCTCAAAGACATAAACAGTAATTAAAAAAAAAAGCCAACATTAGGCAATATTTCACAATGCAGAGAGAAGATTCTCAGAGGGAACCTGCTGATGGACTGTGTTTGTTATTCCCACATGGTACTGCTCCCGAGGAAGAAAGGAATCGCTCTGAAGAGAAGGCCCCATCTGTGGCCTCACTTAAAGTCCTGGTTTTACTTTGGCCCTGGTTGGAAGGGACAGAGCTGACACTCGTAACAGCTGCTCCTGGCGGGAACGCAAGCACTGGGCCCTCGTCCCTGTGTCCACCTCAGGTAGCTGAGGTTAGGACACAAGCCCGGCTCGACTTGCATTACAATGCAAATGCCCTGATAAATTAGTTATTCATCGGAAAATTCATCAGGTTTTCTTTCTCCCACCTTACAACCTTGAAGGTCCTCATAGCAGTGAATCCATAAATGCCATGTGCTCCTATAACAAGGTTTTGCCAGCAGCACCCGCCCAGGGTGCTGGGACAGTCCTTGGATACCCCTTGCCTCTTCTTGATTGTTGCAAGTACTTCCTTTTCTGAAGTCAGTGAGCCTGTTTTCCTTCCACACTAGTGGGGGCTGAAATCTGTTGTCCGAGGCCCTGAATAAAGCCCTGTGATAGGCAAACGTCCCCTTTTCTCCCTTAACTCTGAAATAGCCCCAGTGTTCATGGGTGGGTCCATCTGTGAAAAGCCAACACGATCTGGTGGTCTACTGATACTGAAATGAACCAGGTTGACTTCCTCTCCTCTCAGGTAACCGAGAGTTTTCGAACTGACCTGTGGACAGTCAGCCAGTGTTACTGTAAAGATCCGTTCTGTCTGTCTGTCCTGGGGAATGCAGTCCCGAGCTTCCCAAAGGGAGTTAATGAGGATAAGGGGACATGCATGCATGGCTGTCGTGGAGCTCTTGAACGTCCTGCCCTCTACAACCCCAAAGAAGGCCGGATTCTAAACACAAGTGGAGTCTCTATGGGAAGTGCCGAATTTGTGGCAAAGTAGGTGTCAGTCACCGTTAATGGGCCATGACCAATGGGACCTTTCTGCCTCTTTCATCTTCACCCTGAAGGTTTTTTCCCTAATGAAAATGTGCTAGGAGGAATGGGATTGGGATAATGATTTCCTTTCTTTCCCTTATAGTTGGCTTCGGCAGGCAACTTCTCCTTTAATAAAAAGCACGATGGGCAAGTGTGAGAGCTTCGAGCTTGAAGTCTGAGACAAAACCCCATCGGAGAATACCAGACGTCCACCGGGGGAAATTGAAAACCGATTCCCTTCCCCACCCGGGGAAGGCACCAGCAGCCGCTCTGCCTGCTGCACTCGCTCTTCCACGCCCAGACCCTTGAAGCCGAAGATTTTCAAAGAAATAGGGTGTGTCGCAGCAGCTGCGGCATCAAACAAAAGCAAACAGATTAAATTAATTTAGGCTTCAAAATCAGTCCCATTCTTTAATTCATAAAATACTTCAAACACGGCGAGAAATGTCATCTCCCAGATGATTGGGGCTAATCCACTTTCTCTCTTTTTCCTCTTGCATCTGAATGCAAACTATCAAGACATACCTCACCAGTCAAAATAAACTCCTCACTCCAAATGCTTCCGTCAGCTTTTAGTAAGAGTCTTTGCTCCGTACACAAAACACACTCCGTTCCTAACGGGCTTAAGGGGCTGTGTGCAAAAAAAAAAAAAAAAAAGAGGAACAATGTACTCATTAGAGTCTGTTAAGTTGCCAGCACTCAGCAATTAAAAGGTATGGCCCGTGGAAAAGCTGCAAAACAGCAGTTAGTCCCATTGTCTTCTCATTAACGAGATTGTTATTTTAGCTCTCCAGGTACCAAGCTCAAGAAACAAAACATGCTTGGCTCCTAAGTCACTCCGGGAAAATAAGAAGTTGTTGACAGCTAGGACTTGCAGAAAGCACCGTTTATACTATAAATAAATTTGCACATCCTTGTGGTTGCAATAAATACACTTCCACACCCAACTCTGTTGGACTAGATGCAGACGCCATTTAAAGGGACGTCAAAGTCCTTCCCCAGCAAAAGGCTCTTGTCTTACTTAGGATGTCAGAACCCGTGCTCCTGAGGAATGAATGAATGCCTCCCCTTGGGACACAGACATTTGGATTTTTTTTTCCCCTGCAGCATGTTCTGTTGTTGACGCTGTGGACGCTGTGGACCTAGGGCAGGAAGGGACTGTGGAGACTTGTCTGCCCTCAGCCTGAGCTCCTCGCTGCTTGGTGATCACTTAAAAAATGATGACCGGACTCTTTCCCAATTGCCAAGTGTGAGTACTTTGTGGCAAAGGGGAATGCAGCTCTTTGATTCCTGCATTCCTCCTGGTTTCCTTGTGTGGGTGGAAAAACAGCCAAGAATGTCAGTGATTCAAATTCTCTTATGTTCTAAAGAAACAAAATGAGGCAATATATCTTTCTGATGCTGTCAATGTACAATTTTACATTTAATGCTGATGTGCCTTTCTATCATGACATAGATACCTTCATAATTTTTCTTAGGATTTCATCAGAAAAATGTAAAGCATTGATTCCCTTTTTAGGTAAATAGAGGAAAGTTCCCTTTTTCAAAGATTAAGCATGTGGAATTTTAAAAAGAAATGAGAAAGACAATATTTACTGTAAGATTAAGGGTAACATTGCAGTCACTTAAGGCTTCAACAGTTCTCCCAAAGACACGTCCCTAAAGTTACTTTCTCAGTTAATTGCAGTAAATTTTTCCAGGGCCTGATGTTTATTTTGCCCCCACCCACACATTTTCTTCCTCAATGCAGTCTTTTGCATGGACAGCATACAGTGTGAGAGACCACGGATAAGAACATCATTGTAAAACTTCAGTTAGATGCTGGTTTACACTTTAATGGCCAGTGTGCATTTTCAGGATTTTGCTAGATAAAACCATACCATGCTTTGTTCATTAAAACTTGATTTGGGAAAACATGTAAATCTTCTACAAAATAAACACACACTCTTGAATTGGTTGTTTTTGATGAAAGGCGCTCCAGAAATACCCTGCGTGGAGAGGAAAATAAAACCACTCTCAGCTAGAGGGAACTGAACATCAAATACCTTGAAAATCAGATGTTTTGCGCTTTATTAAGTGAGACTCAAGAGCGTTACTAAGTTCTAGCCTGACTGATTTTTCACTTTTTTGGAAGAGAAACAAGTCTGGGCATTAAGCTCATAGCAGTCATTATCATCTACATGTGGATTTAATTATGCAAAAACATTAAGGTTTTTATTTTTCATAATTGTCATCATCATGATCCAATTTCCATGTCAAGCCTGGCGCTGAGTGGGAAGGATCACAGAGGCTTCCAGCTCACCCAGCCCTTCTTTGCCTCCGTGGCACGCCTTCCTCCTCTTTCCCAGGGATTTCTTCCCTCAGCTTCTAGTGGGACCCGCTGAAAACGGGTCAGGAGGAGCTCAGGAAAGCTTTTAAGGAGAGGAACAACTTTCCTGAGGTCTAGGAGAGAGGAATCCTTAAGATCCTGGACAGAGAGCTAGGATAGGGAAATGTGATAATTCCTTTTGCTCTGACTGTTAACTGTGCATTAGGGTAGAATATCCCTGCAAACACTGGGGACGGTTGTTTCAATATCCTGCAGACAGTCGCGCGCGCGCGCGCGTGTGTGTGTGTGTGTGTGTGTTGAGAACTACAGTGAATTGGATGGCCTTTAATGTCAGATTGTTTCTAACCTGCTTTATTCCAAAATGGATTTGAGGCAGCTTACAAAACACACCATGGGGTAAAAATCAAGAGAGCAAGGTTCGAAGAAAGTACGATTAGTGCAAGAGCATACAGACTTTCTGCAAAAGGCCAGATTGGACAGACTTTTGGCTTTTCTGCCCACAGTTTCTGTCTCAACCATCAGTTCTTGCTGCCGTGTCACAAAAGCGGCCAACAGAAAATAGTCCGGTGGACCAGTGCATTCACTGAACAAAAAACAGGAAGCAGGCTGGTTCTGCCATGAGTTGTCATTTCTGACTTCTGATCTAGACCCAGGATATTAAAATTAAGCTGGTATAAGTATATTACAGGGAACTGTATCACTGAAGGACCCCTATGATTGATCAGAGGGGTTTCCATTTAGGTATGAGTTTCCTAAAGGTCAAAGCAAAGACAAAAACTGGGCTGATGTTTAAAAATGATGCTCTCCTCGAGAGTAATGCTCACTGATTGCTCTGGTGTTAAGGCTTTGATTGTCTCCTAAAGGTCCTGAGAAAGAGGCATTATGTGGTATAGGGGACAAGATAGAGCATCGTATTTTCAACATCTAGTTTCTTAGAGCTGCTGCTAAGCATCCCTTTAAGTGAGGAAGGGCATGACGATTCCGGAGTGTAGTTCAGAAAAACGAATTTGAGGACGTAAGCCATTTGATTTGGATTCCGGTTGGTCTGGGCTTGAATCAGGGTAAAATGGAGAGCATTTAGCTGAAGGAATGAGCTGCATGCTTGTCTTTGAGACAGTCGTCCATGAATACTGACTTGTTCTTCTCACGCCAGCTTTGGGCAGGTGACAGGATTCCCTTGTAGCTACAAGGCCCTCATTCAACCAAGGGACAGTTCCTTTCCTATTCATTCTTTCAGGTTCGGGATCAATCGGGCTTAGGTCTGATTCCTGTTCTATCATAAAACATAAAAGAAAGTCAGATGGCAATGCTTTTCATGACTTGATACTGCTTCACCCCTGGAGGACTGGTGTCATATTGGTCACCCCGTATTTAGTGGCTTCTAGGTGCTGGATACTCAGCTGGCCACTCCATATGCACAAGCCCGTTTTATTCACGCACCCTCTGGGGACGCATGCTACTGTGAGAATTCCTTGTTTCCAGGTGAGAAAACTGAGCTCAGAGAGATTAGCAGCTTGGCCAGCATCACTATGGAGTATATGGGTATGAACATAGGCTCTATCTGCCTCTTAACCAAGGCCCTTAGCTACCTACCATTGATCTCAGAGATCTCTTGACTTTCTGGATTCCTGACCTTGACACACCTTGACATGACTTTCTGGTCTTCTTCATGATTTTCCCGGATGTCAGGCTTGCTTGTCTGTTATGGTTGTGGCTCTGCGGCTTCTAGAACCCTTACCAGGCCTTGATGTCTCATCATAGAAACCTGTTCAGATTTTCACCTTAATGACTCAGATCTTGATCCTTTGCTGGTTTCTACTTCCAGTGTTCCTCTAGTCCTTACCTTCTGCACCCCTACCACCCCTTTCTTGGTCATACTTGTCATTACTGCTACCTCCACCCCAGTGTGAACAAAGAAAGAATTTTCAGCTTCCATATGATTGCTACAATCTTTATAGCTGTGATCTACATCTGGTTTTCTAAAGGCCAGTTGTAGTAAGGGTATATTCAGCCTCATGGTGACACCTGTGAGATCTCTCGAAATAACAGGATTGCTTTCTTAGTATGGCCGTTCTCTTCAGATATAATGTTAATGGAGACTTCATAATAATATTGGTAGCATTTCATTGGCTTGGCCATGCCCCACAAAGAAAGAATGTTAGTAATTTTCCATGACCAGCTCTGGGTTACAAAGAATGTTATTAAATAATCTGTTGAAGATATGGAGATTCCTGAAATGGCAAGTATTTTCTGTTGTCAGTGATGAAAACCAAATATGCTGTTCACATTGGAGACATGTATAACCCACTGGACTCTTTCAAGAACACAGTGGGATGGAATCAGTGACTAAGAGAGACCAGAAAATAAAACCCATTCATTCACCCAGTCATAGATAGGCCGAGAGAGCCAAGGTCATTGCTAGGAAGATAATCTGAGGGCCAAGTCTAAAAGGAGGGGGAAACCAACGATGGAAGAATGGGCCATGATGTACAAAACCAGAAGGCATGAGAGCTGCATGGAATGTGGCCTGAGGAATGGATCAGGGCGAGAAGTTCAAAATTAAGACCCTGAACTAAGCACTAAACCCTTATGCGACTTGGCTGCTGAGAGCATGGAGAGCAAACATGATAACTCTGTGGCCCCTGAATGGGACGATTCACGAGTGGCAAGAGTTACTCTCCGTTATGCCAGTGGCTGCCCTCCTCAATTCTTACAGGATCTGAAATCTCATTAAAATAATAAGTTCAGACAATTTAGAAGTGGAATAGCTTGTCTCGAAGAATTTCAGTGGAACCATACAAGCTGTACCAATTATCTACTGGTTAATGGCACATTTTTGTAACGATGAATCTACTCTTTAAGAAGCAGAAAATTAAAATAGCCCTTTTCACATGGCAAACTTAGACTTTAAATAAGGTCATAGTGACCCATTTAGGATGGGACTTCTTAAAGTCAGTTCACAAAAGTGAGGTAAGAAATGTTATAACCCAGTGTGAGATTTGTTAATTTTATGCCAAACTCAGTAGAATCTTAAAGCCCTTAGTGTTGGTCAGATGTTGGCTTATATGTGATTGGTGTTCAGTCTCTTTATTTACCCAGCGTTGAGAAAGGTGAGAGAGAGAGGAAGAGAGAGAGAGGGAAAGAGAGAGAGGGAGAAAGAGATAGGGAGAGAGAGCGAGAAATAGGGAGAGAGAAAGACAGGAAACCTCCCTAAGCCCTTGAGAGGGAAACTTCTTCCGAGAAGAACCAAGTTTGGCAAGTCTCTGAGGTCTTTGTGAAATACAATAAAATTTGCATTTATATAGCACTCCTTATGCTCTACTTTATATGTGCTATCCATATTAAATAAAAACACAATTAAGAGTTAGTTCTAAAATACCAGGTCAAACATATCAAACAAAATCAGGAATGGCAATTAGTGCTAGAATACCAGAACAAACAGATGGCTATTGAGTTTGGATTTAAGAAGAGAAATGGGATGTGCCAGTCGCATATCAATAGAGGAGCAAGTCTGGAGTTTGGGCGATAGGGGCTGGAGGTTGGGCTAGGAAAAGCCAAGTCAGGACAGTGATCAGGCCTGTAGAGGGGGATTCTTAGAAGCAGTGAAACGTCAGTGCAGCTAAATTCCCCGGGGGCATGGACCCCGTGCCAGGAACTGTGCCCTACACTGAGGACCCAGAGATAATCGGATGGGACTTCTGTTGTCAAGCCGCTTACATAGTCCAGCAGAAAGAAAGAAAGCCTGTGTGAAACCCATTGGGGGACCATCACTGTTTGCGGCAGGATGTGATTTTATTCTGGGGCAAAAATGAGTCCATTCTGCCCCAGCTGCCCCCGAAAACCAAACAGCTCTGAAAACCGGGAAGATTGTAAGATGGAGCTGAGACGTTACGATCTTGAACTTTCTCACGCGGTGTGAGCGTTTGTATGAATCACTGCAGACGTATTAGCATGTCTGATTTCGGGGTCTTATCCTCGACTCTGCTGGGTGTGTTACATCTAATCTGATGCAGTATGTGTGCTGTATTTCCTTTCCCAAATCCCAAACGGTCTGAATTCTGAAATCATCAGACTTCAAAGGTCTTGGATAAAGGGTTATGACCTCTCATAAAATGTTTCCCCCACCCAGCCTCCATTTCTTCACTATCTGTATCAATTCAATATCTGGTTCTGCTCCCCAGGCCCCGGCTGAAATCGCTCTCACCAAGGCCTCTCGTTGCCAGAGTCCCTAGCTTTGTCTTTGTCTCACTTTTCTTAGATCTGGCGGCGAAGGCCAAGCATCCCCTTCAGCTCTGGCTCTTGCCTTGACTTCGTTCTGCGAGGCCCGAGTACTTATATTTCCTGGCAGCATCTTTTTTTTTTTCTTAAGATTTTTATTTATTTATTTATTTGAAAGACAGAGAACACAAGTAGGCAGAGAGGCAGGCAGAGAGAGAGAGGGAGAGAGAGAGGGAGAGCTGAGCAGAGAGCCCGACACGGGGCTCGATCCCAGGACCCTGGGATCATGACCTGAGCCGAAGGCAGAGGCTTTAACCCACTGAGCCACCCAGGCGCCCCTCCTGGCAGCATCTTGACCAGGACTGTTTTGTCTGCACCTTCCCTTAGGCCAGTGGTGCTCCCCACAGGGCCTCCCTTGAAGTAAGATCTGAGAAATGACTGTAATGAAAGAATGCTCCAAAACTTGGATCTCTGCTCTTGTGCCCACCACTCTCCATTCCCAGCCGTCAGCTGAGCAGAGGCTCCTGATTCTCCACATTCTGGTCTGACTTGTCACTGGAATTCTTTTTCTGATTGCTGCGGACAGTTACTGATCCCTTCATCTACTTAATTGTCTTGCTAGCACCTCCTTTTCAAGTCTCCCCTCAAAGGTCACGCACATCCTTGCGTACATGTGAATGGGTAGGAACAGACTTTGGTAGAAGGAGGGAGACTTTTGTTTTTATTTATTTACTTTTTTGCTGTTTTTACTGTGCCTTTGGATTGTTGAACCTCTGCAAGTATTCCTTGAAAATAAGATCATTTCTTTGTCAAAAAGAAAAACATTTTGGGACCAGCAAAACTAGGAAGACAGTAGAATGATCTGTAGTTAGTACCGGTCCTTGCGGGCAGGGGGTAGGGGGTAGGCACAGGAGGAAACGGTAATGGCTGGTACCATGAATGGGGGGGGTACGTGTCATTGGACATTTGTCAGACCCATAGAAAGTACAACGCCAAGAGCAAACCCTAATGTCAGCTGTGGGCATTGGGTGATAATGATGCGTTGATGGAGATTCAGAGATTGTAACAAATGCACAGCTCTGGTGGGGGATGTTGATAGTGGGGGATGGTGCATGTGTGTGTGGGTGGGAGTCTGTAGGAAAGTCAATACTTTCTGCTCAGTTTTGCTGTGGACCTAAGGCTGCTCTAAAAAACTAAGTCTGTTTGTTAAAAAAAGAAAAGGGGCAAGTACTGAGCTTGAGTGCTTGGGCTTTTGTTCTGGAGGCTTACTACATTAATACTTTCTATGGTCAGTGTGGACAGATTGGTTATTCATATGAGGAAGAAATGGTCTGTCTCTGCTCAGCTCCGTGCACACACCCAGGCTGGGTCCTTGGGAGTCCTTGTGGACTCTGCTCAGTCCTCCAGGTCTGGGGAATCTCAGGCCTCCCCAACCCTCCTTTGGAAGAGCACTTGTACTTGCCTTCTCTCTGACTTTGGCCGCCCCTGTGGGTCAGGCTCCCTTCGGGTCACTTCTAGAATACGGTTTCCAGAACTAGACATTTCACCTGGATGTTTCAGCCTCTTTCTCTACCATTCCATACAGAATTATATACTAATAATAAGATTAATTATTAATTATTAAGATAGATAATATATAACATTATAATGTATATTATAATATATAATAATATAATTAACAATTAGATGATAATATGTTAATAATAAGAATTATATATGATTCTTGCTTGATTGAAATGCATTTGCCTGCTTTCTTCATATTATTTCTTTCCTCTTCAAGTTTGGGTTTTTTTTTATTGATTCTGGAAGACCCCAGTTCACCATCCATTGTGTCTTGTCAATTGTCTGTTTCTCTTTTCCAGTATCACCCTGCCTTCCAGTCTTATCTGTCTTGGGCAACTCTCTAGGCTGGAAATTCTAGAATCTTCTTCCCCAGTCATCGTGCTCCACCCCAAATCCAACTTCTGTATGGGCTTAGGTTTGTTTTGTTTTTCTAGTGCCTTGGGCTGTGCTGTAAGCTGAACACTGAACTCTTGATCTCTGTGGTGTGGTGTTTATGAGAGTGTGTGGGAGATCAGTTTTATACGTAGAGGCAAGAACTGCACATCTGGAAGAGACAGTCGTGTGCCTCCTGCCCATGTGTTCCGGAGCTCAGGCTGGTGCCAGCTTGCTGAGGGAGCACTGCTGGGATTACACTTGGTCTGGAACAAACCCGGACCATCAGAACTTGCAAGATCTGCTTGGGTACTAGGCAGCCTTAAGCATCTTATTTCGAAAGGTTATTTCAAAACTGGCTTCTTCTGGAGTCTTTAGGGGGCTTTCTGACATTTCCAGAGAGGCAAGGTGTTTTAGAGGTTGGGCACCATGGTATAAAATTAACCTCTCTGATTTTTTGGTCTGCATATGTTTGCAGAAGGTGCGTTTTATACTTGCCCTCCAGTCTCTTCATAACTCTTACAAAGCTCAGGAGAGACAGGATTATGAACAAATCCTATGAACAAGGGCTTGGTGATAGTATAGCCCACCAGCCAGATTCATCCTGTTGCCATATAGCCTACAAGCCAAGAATGGTTTTTACATCTCTAAACTGTTGAAAAATTTTTTAAAAGAACATTTTGGGACATGTGAACCTTAAATGAAATTCAAACTTCAGTGTCCATAAATAAAGTCTTATTGGGACACAGCCATGCTGATTCCTTCCCTTTCTGCCTGTGGAGGCTTTTTGCTACCACAGCCTGAAGGTGTGAGATTGAATGGCCCGCAGAGCGGAATATTCGGAATATTATTAACTCTCTGGCCTTGACAAGAACGTCTGCCGTCCTCCGACATGAACACTCAGGCACAGTACAGGAGGAGGACCGTCTTATCACTGCCGAGATCTTCCCCTAAGGCACCTGGGGCTTTGCGCGGCCCCAAGGAGAGGCGGTTCAAATGAAATACAATGGGAATAGCGCCCCCTGGAGGAGGCCGTGTCGGAAGCAGCTGTGTGTGGTGGAAGGGCCACTGCCCTGTGGAGAGGCCCGCTAAGGACTCCATGGCTGTGGACCTCTGGCCCATCACCTAACTGCTCTGGGCTTCAGATCCCCAAATCTGTAAAAAGGAGGAGGGGTGTTGTACTCTCAGAGGTTCTCAAACTTCCTTTCTCCCTCCTTCCTGGCTTCCTCCTATGCCTTCTTAGCAGAATCTCCTACTCAAATGCATTCTCCCATAGACCTCCTAATACCTGAAACAGCCAAGAGAGGAACATCTCCGCTAGAGGAGGGTACCAGCCCCTCCGTGGAGCACTGCCCAGAAGAAACTCGAGAAGTCCTCTCGGCCCTCCCAGTTAAGGCCCTCTCCCCGACAGCAGCCCAAGCCCACAGCTTCATCAGACTAGTTGTCTGTAGAGAGCCTGTTTGGGACTCACTGAGCAGTGCCACACACTCCAGACCACGTGTTCTGGTCAACCAACCAGAATTTTCTGTGATGCTCGTTCCTCCGCTCAGGGGAAGATCATCACCCAGATGTTCTTATTAATCACAACAGCTAAAATTTACAGAGCACTTACTACTTGTCCAACGTGGCTAAGCCCTCAATGTTGTGCCTTTTGTCATTTAATGCAGATGACAATCCAGTGAGTGGGTACTGGAATTACTCCCCTGTTGCAAATGAGAAGGCAGCCCTGGAGAAGTGCCTTGCACAAGGACATGCCACTATTGAGGGTATGGAGGCTGGGAATACACCCAGGCAGTCTGACGTCAAAGCCCATCTCTTTAGAGGAGGCTTCATTCCTCTCAAGCTAATTTTTTTTAAAGTTTTATTTATTTAAGTAATCTCTACACCCAAGGTGGGGCTTGAACTCACGATCCCAAGATCAAGCATTGCCCGCTCGCCAATTGAGCCAGCCAGGTGCCCCACTCTCAGGCTACTTTTCAATCAACAGGTACGAGGATTTATTTATAACTCACTTGCTGTGTGTTTTGGGCACAGACTTAACCTTGCTAAGCTTCAGTTTCCTGGTAGGTCAAATGGAAATAGGGACAGGATCAATAATTCCATGTGGATGAGTGGGATAAACCATGGAGGTAGTGCCTGGTGCTACTCAGCGCTCAATAACCATTACCTTCTTTTATTATCACCGACTGTCATCCGCTGCCTCTCGCCTTCTCTTTGAGTCCCAGTGAAGTATTCCCTCTGAACACGAGGCTCAGAGCCTTTCCACGGTAACGCAGTCTGCCTGGACCATCCTTAAGGTCATGTCCACCGATTTTATGGAGGTCATTTTTGAAAGACCCAGTTTAAGGTTGCTTTTTTTTTAGGGGGTCTAACTCTTTTCACTTGCCCTAATGGCCAAGGTAGCATCTGGTTTTACTGAACCTCTATCAATAATACCCTCCTGTTCCTTGATTGTTCTGTGTGTGTGTGTGTGTGTGTGTGTGTCTTATCTTTTCATCTCCACTACCAGTCCCACCGTGCTGGGACAGATACTGGCTACACAGGGCCACAGAAAAAGCATCAGCTTTTTCATCTGAAAGATCAGGGCTTAAATTCTGCACCTACCCTTGACTAACTGTGTTTTTACCTCCTCTGCAAAGCAGGAGCAGTAATTCTTCCCTTACAAGATACTATGCCATTAAATGAGATGGTATCTGAAAACTTGTGCCCAGCCTGCCCATCATTGCTTCCCCCTTTTTTAACACTTACGATGATGGGGTTTTGTGCTCTGTATTTTTTCTCTGAAAACCAGTTCATGGTGTAAGAAGCAAGTTCAGTTTGAGTATGTCTCCAGCCTCCCAACCAATAGTGCAATCTGTCCCTGGGTGGTCGAGATCAGCTTGTGATTTTTCTTGAGTTTTAATCACCAAGTGAGGTCTGTAAAGAGAGAGGTAGGTCCTGCCCTCTAGGCAATGAACATCTGCTGGAAGACGGGAGATGCCTTGTGTGTGGGATGTACTCAGGACCTCAGGCCAGGGCTCTGGAAGTTCAGAGGGAAGGTATGGTACTCTCTGGCATGTGCCCTACAGGTGCTCACGTCCTGGTAGGGCCATGTGACAAACCACATGCAGTAACAGTCTGAGGGAGGAGGGGATTTGATTGCCAAATGAGGGTCAGAGGCAATAAGCAGATACCATAGAGTTCAAGAGGGGGCTCAATTTCCCAGAAGAAAGGCACCAATTCAGCAAGGCTGCCTTTGAGAGAGGCCCTGAGAACGAGACATTTGGTGACCACCAGAATACCTTCCCAC
>ML111167.1:17071-30010 GCA_003697995.1 Taxidea taxus jeffersonii | reverse complement strand
GCGAGGAGACCAGAGCATCCTGGGAGGAGAGGACCACCTGAGAGCTTCAGGCGACAGTGGGCAACGTGGAGAGTGGGGGAGAAAGTAGCTCAGACGAGCCAGAGATCTGGGAAGACTTCTCGGAGGAGGCAAATTGGAGCTGAGACCCAGAGAACGAAAGGAAAGGTTTCCTGGCTGCTTCAGCCCTCAGAGACCATGGCCGCAGCTCACCTGCCTCGCTTTTGCTTACACGGTTTCCCCATGAGGGTGTGGTCTCCCCAAATACCGAGGAAGCCCACAGTGCACAGGAGACCCTACTTGGTGAGATGAAAGCACCGAGTCTAACTCCACCACTGAAGCCCTGAGGGACCACAGGCAAATCCCTCCTTTTCTCTGGTCTCCTTTTCCTCATCTGTGAAATGGGTTCATCATCCCCATTACCCTCACACGTTTGCCAGGAGGAAAGGAGACTCTATGTGTGGTCTTGGAGCCACAAGTGAGTAAATCCCTTACGGATCCACCACCCGGCCTCACTTCTCAGATGGGGAAACTGAGAGCCGGAGAAGCCAAGAGCCCACCCAAGCCCGCGTGCATTCCAGTCCCCATCCGAGGCCCAGCTCTTAGGACGAGGGGAGTGAGCTTCTCTCCCGGGAAGCCCGGGTCCCTCTCTGCAGGGGCCACTGAGTGGGGTCCCCACCTGGGGCTGTGTGTGTGCTATCTTCTTGGCACCTTGGAAATGTTGATTGAGAGAAATTATAGGAAGGAGCCCAGTTTAGAGATGCGCATGCGTCAGAATTAGTAGTAGTGGGCGCCTGGGGGGCTCAGTTAAGCGTCTGCCTTTGGCTCGGTCATGATCCCAGGGCCCTGGAATCAAGCTCGCATCAGGCTTCCCGCTCCCTCTCACTCGGCCCCTCCTCCCTGCTTGTGTTCCCTCCACATCTCTCTCTATCTCAGATAAATAAAAAAAAAAAAACCGCAGGATCAAGGAGGCACGTTTGGGGCTGGAAAGAGGCTGCCAGGCACCATGGCAGAGAAGGGCCAGACCGCTGGGACCCTGGTGTGGTGGCCAGGCCTCAGAGCCTCAGCCTGGACCCTGGTGTCTACATCCCGGGACCTCCCCAGTCCCTTGCACACGGTGGACCCCCAGGCGATGGTTCTACACACCAGATCTGACCCCACCACTCCTCTGTCTATAACCTGCTGTGGCTGCCCTTTGCCCCCAGGGTGAACGTCTCAGTCCTTCGCTCAAGACCTGTCGCCTGGTCCCTCACCTCTGCCCCCTGCCCAACCCCATCCCTAGTGCTCCCCAGGGCTCCTGCCTCACCCTGATTTGGGCATTTGCACAGACGACTCCCGCCGCCTGGGACAGCCGGTGTCTCCTCTTCTCCATTCAGGAGAGCTACGTCATCTTTCCAGATCTTTCCAGGCCACCTTCCTGGAGCCTCTGGGCCAAGCTGGCTGTTTCTGGCTCCACTTCTCAGACTCCCCCTCCTCTGGGGCTGATGTTCCGGCGGGTCTGGCCACCCCAGGCTACAAGCTCCCCAGGATCGGGGGCCACGTCTGGGACATCCCCTGGGCTCTCCTGTCCGGCACAGGGAATGTTAGGGATGTAGGCAGGGGAGCGGCTATGGGGTTACCTCCCTGTGCTCGACCACTCACCCCTTCCTCCGTAGCTGGCTGAACTGGCCGGGGCGACTCCGGGCCCCTCGCCCCAGCCTGTCCTCAAGGACAGCAGCGGGGGAAGGAGAGTGGGGAGAGAGACTGCTTATTAATTAAAAAGCAAGTCATGCGCAGGCCGCGCTTCATTCCCATAAAAACCGTCAAGGGTATTAATTACCAGATCGGGCGATAGAAGCGGGTTAGGTTTGCTCAGGCCGGGTAAGGGCCCCGGTGGTTGGAATGTCAATGAGCCTGGGTCTCTGAGGCTCGAGCCAGGGCTGAGGAGGGGTGGGAGGTGAGGGACACCCTGGCCGGAAGACCGGTCATGGAAGCAAAGCCGCCGCCACCACCACCGGTTACCGCGTGCCAGGTGGGGGCCCCTTCTCACGAACCATCTGTCACCCCACTCCCAACACCCTCGTGAGATCACTCCTATTTTCATCCCCGTTTTGCAGGGGGGACATTCAGGCACAGAGAGGCTTTGTAACTGGACAGAAGTCACACAGCTAGTGATGACTACACCAGGTCAGCAACAGGGCTGCTCTTTTTTTTTTTTTAAGACTTTATTTATTTATTTGAGAGGGAGAGAGCACAAGCAGGGGGAGCAGCAGGCAGAGGGAGAAGCAGGCTCCCTGCTGAGGGCGGATCCCGATGCGGGAGTCGATCCCAGGACCCTGACATCATGACCTGAGGGGAGGTCAGACACTTGACCGACTGAGCCACCCAGGCGCCCCAAGTCAGGGCCCCTCTTAACCGCATGGACACGAGAAACTGGACGTGTTGGTTAGCATCACCGAAGAGGCCCGTCATCACACAGGTGGGGAAACTGAGGCAGGATAGTCACATCTGTATATTGATGAACGTAAACCCCGTCCCCTGAGGCTCCATCTGGGGATCCCTCCCCTCCTCACCAGCTAAGTGTGTGTCGGGGGTCTCTCAGGAAGGGAGAGGGCGAAGGGGCCCCACACGGGCCGGGGTTTAGGGGTCAAGGCTCTCTGCCCCTTGCGGCGTCTCCTCACACCCCCCTCCTCTTCCCTGCTGTCCCCACCCTGTGGGCCCTCGGCAGCCCAGCTGAGCTGAACCAACCACTTCTTCTCTGTGTCAGCCCCAGAAGGCCGTCTCAGCTCAGCTCTGGTCCCAGCGGAGTTAAAATAGGTCTGACCCAAATACGAGCACAATGCCCACGCTGAAAATACAGCTGTGTCAGCAGAAACTCCTACCGCGTAGGAAACCCATGCACTTTGCACAAATACCCGCCCCACCCCAAGAAGGGGGCCAGGCTGGGTGACTGTGAACTCTGAGAGTGCCCTTAAATGTCTCCAGTGTGACAGAGGTGGGCCAGACAGAAGGACCACTGCTCCCCTGAGCTGGAGGGTCGGGCAGCCCACTGCACCGCCGCCATCACCCAGAGAAAGTGAGGCTCAGAGAGGGGAGGTGCCTGTTCAAGGTTGCACAGCTTGGGGGCAGCAGGTATGGGGAGGCAGGTCTCTGGTTTTTGGGTGGGATGAAGAGCTAGGAGACTGGGGGGCAGCTGAAGCAGAAGTCTGGGTCCATTTAGCAGGGAGAGAAGCTGGAGGTGATGGCTTTGACTGGCTTTGGGATGGGGGGTGCCAAGCAGGCCTGGGCAGGACACTCAGGGTCACAGCAGACTCCTTTGGTCACCAAAAGGAGCCAGCCCTGCAGTGGTAACTAGTGTCGAAGCAAGTAAAAGGCACGCATGTCCCATCCAGAGGCTGCGGACGGCCTTGAGAAGCCGAGAGTTCTATTCAAGCTTGTTCTGAATACAGAAAAAAGGCAATGACCTTCTCAGCGAGCATCCAAGGGTGACCTGTATGTCATAAGCCAAAGGCAGAGGAAGTTGGTTGAATGGGTGTGTATCAAAAACTGAAATAGAAGGGCACCTGGGTGGCTCAGTCTTTAACTGGCCGACTCGTGGTTTCGGCTCAGGTCATGATCTCAGGGTCGTGGGATGGGCTCTGCACTCAGCAGGGCGTCTGTTGGAGAGTCTCTCCCTCTCTCTGCTCCTCCCCTGGCCCATGCTCACTCTCTCTCACTCTCAAATAAATAAATAAAATCTTAAAAAAAAAAAACACAAAAAACCTGAAATAGAGTTGAGTCAGTTTGGGGCTCTGTCTCCCACAATATTTTGAACTTTTTCATTGTTTTTATATTTGTCACGACAATCTGTGATTAGTATTATGAGTCACTGAAAGCTCAGATAATGCTTAGCATTTTTTTAAGCAATAAAGTATTCTAAATTTAAGGTATGCCCGTTGTTGAGACATGACACTATTGCACTTAAACTACAGTATTGAATGCATGTAACTTTCCTGTGCACCGGGAAACCAAAGTAGGTACTTGTCCGGCTTTATGGCCATACTCACTCCATTGCAACCTTCCCTTTACTGCGGCGGTCGGGGACTGAACCCGCAGTGCTTCCGAGGGGCACCTGTGCATATGCACGTACGAGGCATGATATAAACTACGTAAATTCAGGGATTTCCACATAGAGGTCAGATGTTCTATAGCTTTGCTTAAAACTGGTATTCACGGGCATCTGGCTGGCTCAGTTGGAAGAGCATACGACTCTGATCTCAGGGTCGTGAGTTCGAGCCCCATGTTGGGTGCAGAGATGACTTAAATAAATAAAAACTTAAAAAAAAAAACTCTGACCTCAAGCAATATAAAGAATGGTAAAGATGAGATAGCAAGATGCCATCATACACTTTAATTTTGCTTTACTTGGAATGACATTTGGTAGCAAATTGTTAAGGAACCACGATCTGTTGGGAGACCTCGGAAGAAAGAAAAGAGTTTATTTTAATATCTTTTTTTAAAAGATTTTATTTATTTATTTGACAGAGATCACAAGTAGGCAGAGAGAGAGAGGAGGAAGCAGGCTCCCTGCCGAGCAGAGAGCCCAATGCGGGGCTCGATCCCAGGACCCTGAGATCATGACCTGAGCCCAAAGCAGAGGCTTTAACCCACTGAGCCATGTGGCACCCGTTCCTGCTTTTTGAACAAGGCACACCTTGTTTTCACTTTGCAATTATAGAGCTGGTCCGGGCCCTGGGTGTGAACAATTTAAGGACCAGGAGGAAGAGAAGTGTGTCTTGTGTGGTTCTCTTTATTCCTTTATTATTTTTTAAATTAAGTTTTTATTTATTTATTTCAATGGAGGGGTAGGATCAGAGGGAGAGGGTGAAGCAGATTCCCCGCTGAGTGGGGAACCCCATATGGGACTTGATCCCAGGACCCTGGGTTCAGGACCTGAGCTGAAGGCAGATGCTCAACGGACTGAGCCACCCAGGCGTCCCCAACCTCTTTCTCTCAATCGCTTGGTTCTCTTTGGTTCTAGAGCAGATGGCCACCATTTAGGATGTAGCCAAGGGGAATTCATTAGGATGTTAGAGGGGGCACCTTGGGGGCTCAGTCGGTGGCTCCTTCGGCTGAGGTCCTAATCCCCAGGTCCTGGGATCCAGCCCTGAATCAGGCTCCCTGCTTAGCAGGAAGCCTGCTTCTCCCTCTCCCGCTCCCCCTGCTTGTGTTCCTTCTCTCGCTGCGTCTCTCTCTTTATCAAATAAATAAATAAATAAATAAAATCTTAAAAAAAATAAAAAGGGACCTCTCTCATTTAAAAATGAAAACCCAGAGAGGGGCAGAGATTTGCCTGGGTTGAACAGCAACTCCTGACTCCCTCCACTGGAGAGAGGCCTTTCCTAGGGGAGCACATAGTCCCCACTCTGTCACCTGAAGGACGCTCTCCTGAGATCTGGAGGGGTCCCGGGCGGCAGCCTCGGGGGACCTGGCAGGTGATGCCTCAGCGGTGATTGGGTGGTTGGTCCCAAGGGGACAGGCGGGGGCTGAAATCTGGCCCACACTCGGCTGGCCCACCTCGTGGGTTTCAAGCCTGCGGCTCAGGGGCCCCGGGGCGGGTGGGGGACAGAAATAGGCCATCTGTGAGCTTTCCTAGGGCTCCGCCAAACCTGTCCAAGTGCGCTGGCATTCTCTGCTCATTTATTTATTTTCAGAGCAGGAAAGTGGATTTGAAACGCTCCTCCTGAATGTTTACCCCTGGGGGAATGTCGGGCTTATGAATAATGCAGCAAGCCAGGGACTGGGGGGCCGGGGGCTTGGCTTCGTGCTGTCCCAGAAGCCACCACCCACGGGCCTAGCGGGATCCTGCCCTGCCACCTGCTGCTGCGTGAGCCTGGGGGAGACCCTCGGGGCCTCGGAGCCCCCAGCTGTAAATGGGGGTGCTGAGCCTCTCCTCACCACGCCCGCCGGTGGATCCCGTCCTCATCGCCTTGGGCACTGCTGTTCTAGGTCATGGCCTTTGCTTGGCTCTCAGCGCCACGAGCCCTTTCCGGACACGTCCTTGAGCACATCGAGGGGGACGGGAGCAGGGACTGAGGCGCAGGCTGAGGGAGGGCCTGGTTCCACCGGGATGCAGCCGGCTCAGCTCAAGCGCGGCCGGCCGGAGGCTGCTCGGGGCACCTCTCGCCCCCGTCCTCGAGTTATCTTAGTGGGCTCTCTCGAAGGGGCCATTTTTTACATCCAAGGCAGCAGCCATCCTTGTTCCTACCCTGGGCTCTAGACTCGCTTCTCCTGAACAGAAAGGAAAGCCTCTGGGTGCCAGAAATGTCGCCTGTCCCCCAGGAACTGTGCGCCTTGTCCCTTAGCCCCCCTGCTAAGACCCCCAGGGCCACCTCCGAGTTCCTGCAGAACTTGGTCACCAGTCACACCAGCCTGGGTACGAAGGGACCATCCTCGGGCCTCCTCACCTCCCAGGTGGGAGTCACGCCTTGGAGTGTCCTCTGTTGGTGGGGCAGCAGACGGCACCCCCTGCACCCCACGGGCTTCCAAGTGCTTGCGGCTGGGCCCAAAGGAGTGATTTCAGTTCGATTCAAGCAGGGAGGGCTGTTGGGGGGATGGATGAGTGAATGGTCAGGGAGCGCCAGGTTCTCTGGAGAGGGTGAGCAGCTTGGCGGGGGGACGGGGGTGACGGGGAGGGGGACCCTCCCATTCCCCCCCCATCCCCCAAGCTCTGGGAGGCAGTGACCTCACGCTACTCTCTATCATAATATTTACCAACAGCGCTGCGATTGAGCCTGGCAGCTTGGCAATTATAATCACGTTATCATTATTGCTGATAATCCCGATCATAAGCATAAATTATAGACAGGAGCAGGCCCAGCGGGTATCAGGAAGAGCGGGGGCGGGGCTACCTCTGGGAGGCGTGTGTGCATGCGTGTGTGTGCACGTGTGTGTGAGTGAGAGAGAAACTGGCCTGCCCCCCGCTCCCCCTCCCCTCCTGCTTCTGGCCAAGGCCAAGTCTCCTCCAGAGCCCGGCCCAGCGATCCCCGGGGGTCTGCAGGGGGCCCTCTTCCTGCCAGGGTCCCCGGATTGTCCTGATCGCCGCACACCAAGCCGGGCTCTGCCTCGCAGAAACTATTAAGGCGCAATTATTACCGAGATAGTCTTTCCAAATTGATCTTCTAGTTGCTCCCCGGCTGCAGCCATGGAGACGGCCCCAACTCAATTACATGCCTCTCTCTGCTCTTGACAGATTCCCGCGGAGGAAAGTCGGGGGAGGAGGCCCCACAGAGAGGAGGCGCGAGGCAGGGAGGTGCACAGAGCCGGGGGGCCTGCTCAAGAGAGCTCCCTACAAAGCGGCCACCGACAGACGGAGGGACGAGAGGGAGAGCTCAGCTATGCACCTGGCAGCAGACAGGGGAGGCCCGCGGCCGTCCATCCCTTCCTTCCTTCCTCCCTCATTCAGCAAACGTCTCTTCTGTGCGCTAGCCCTGGGGGCCCGGGACTTGGAGGACCGCGAAGGACCCTGGCCCACCTCCTCCCTCCCCTGAATTTAGTGGGTGAGTCAAATGGGGATCGAGTGATCATCACGGTGAAACCGACGGACCAGAGGACTCAAGAGAGCGTTAGGGCTCTGGGAGCCAGTGGGGTGGGGAAGCCTGAGACCTAGAGGATGAGGGGCTGGCCTGGCCCGGGGCGGGGTGGGGGGCAGGCAGGCAGGACACTGGGCTCAGGACACTGTGCCGAGGCCGGCTTTCCTTCCATGATGCAAGAGCAAAAGCTCTGACTCCGAGGCCTGGGCAGACCCCTCCTTGGTGGGGTGAGGGGCAGGGCAGGCTGGTAGGGGGACTCTTCCCCTGGGGGTGAGGGGCTGCAGCAGGGCCCTGGGATCCCAGAAAATCCCAGGACAGGAGAGAAATATTGTAGGGAGCACTGAGACCCTGGCCCAGAGGGGCTTTTGGCATGGAGGCCGGAGGGGGCCGTCCAGAGGGTTCCCCATTCCCCACGGTGGGGGCGGGCAGGGGCATGGTCTCAGCTTAGGGGGGTACACCGTCCGGCTCACTCCTGCACATGCCACAGCAGCTGGCCCAGGGCCCCCGGGTCTGTGTGACACCAGGGACAGGCAAGGCACTCCAGTGTGGTTCCCAGGCCCTCCCACCTCGGGGGCCACCACCGAGAGCCCCAGAATTTGAACACCACCCCCTCAACTTGCGTGTGTGTCCGAAAAGCCAGGGACTGTGTTTTGTAGGGCCGAGTCCTGGGCCTCCCTCCCAGCGCTCCAGGGTGGAGCCAAACCATCTCCTGGGAGGGCCTGGGCCTGCACCTTTAACAAGCTCACAAGCAAGGTGAGGAAACTGAGTCCCGGGCTCCCCGAAGTCAGCAGTGAGCTGAGCTAAAAGTTGCTCACGGGACCCTTAGCCACTAGCCACATCTGAAAAGTCTGTCTCGGCCACACCGGAAGGCATTCTAAGTGCACTATGGACACTGGATATCAGAGACTTCGTCTAAGGCAAGGACTACAAAATAGAAACTACCTCCACATGAAAGAAAATACTATTATGCGTTGAAACGAATACCATTTATGCTGTGTACTTACCAGGCTGGGCTGAATCACATTTATCGTTGAAATGAATTTCACCTGTTTCTTCTTTTTTTTTTTTTTTAAACGCAGCTACTAGGAAATTTAAAATTTCCTCCGTGGCGTGCATTTTGCGGCTCCCATTCTATTTCTGTGGGCCAGTGGTGCCCTAGACTACTCACCAGGGCCCAACCCTGGGAACCCGGGAGGCGGAGGCCACACTGCCCGTGCCCCGATGGCAGACCTTGCTTCCTGCCTCGGCTGGGCTGGCCCGAACCTCTGCAGATCAGACACCTCAGTGACAGAAATGCTTTTGTCCTTAGTGGCCACGGAAAGAGATCTGTGAGTGACAGGGGTTGCTGGTGGCCTGGGGAATGGCCCATCTGTGGCGTTGGGGGGATCTGGGTCACTGACTCAGGAGGCCCCTCCACCCTGCCCCCAATGAGCCCATCACCTACCCTCGGGGGCTACGTGGCCCCCACATTGCCTGAGCGCCCCAGCTAGGTTCCAGACTCGACACCCGCCTTGTCCGCCCTTGTTGTAGGGACCCAGCTGACCACCTTCAGAGCCCGTTTCCATACACTGAAATCTTATTTTCCCTTTGCTTTCCATGACGGAGCAGGAGACAGTCTCTGAAGAGAAACAGGGGTAGCTCATTCCAGAAGCTGTTCAAGTCTTATTTTTAAAGGATGAATACTAATTATCAGAGAAAATCACTTCCTGAAAAGCCAAGGAAGCCACGGAGATGGCACAAAGGAGTGGCAGGCTGGGGATCGGGAGTCCTGAGGTCCACCCCGACAGGCACCGTGGGGCTGCTGAGTCCGTCCTTCCTTCTCCATAATGCGGGCTGCTTACCTGTAAGAGGAAGTGCTTGGGCTCACTGTCCTCACCCTTGGCCCCTGGGGTCACGTCTAGGGTAGCCTAGTCCCAGGTTCCCCAGAGGCCTGCCCCCAGCTAAGGGTTACCTTGTTGGGGGCAGCGGGACTGTCCCTCCCTCTGTTCCCTGATCCCCTCGAATCTTACCTCCATGGAGCAAGGAGCCAGGATAAGTGGAATCAGAATCGTGGAAAAGGAAATGATGCACGCAGGAGGTCAGGGACCCAGGACTGGGCCCTAACCCCAGGGGGACACGGGGGCTGAGTCCCTGTGGGCAGTTCTCCCTGCTGGCCGGTCTGCTGGTTGGAGACTGTGGAGCACAGGCACTGGGCCAGGAGGGAGAGACCAGCTCCTGCCAGGGAGTCTCTGCATGGATGGGGATACAGAATGCCCCAAGGACACACTTCCATAAATCCCTGGCATTCTTTTTTATTTTTTATTTTTAAAGATTTTATTTATTTATTTGACAGACAGAGATCACAAGTAGGCAGAGAGGCAGGCAGAGAGAGAGAGAGGAGGAAGCAGGCTCCCCGCTGAGCAGAGAGCCCGACGCGGGACTCTATCCCAGGACCCTGGGACCATGACCCGAGCCGAAGGCAGAGGCTTTAACCCACTGAGCCACCCAGGTGCCCCAATCCCTGGCATTCTTGATCCCCATCTGTGAAATGGGGATTGGCAGGCCCATCTGTCGGGAGGGTCCTAGGGAAGACAGCAAGCACGGAAGAGGCTTTGTGATGGAGGGAGTCCTCTGGCTTCGAGGCTGATAAGGGGAAGGCAGTGAGCAGAGGCTGTTTCCAGGTCTGTGCAATATGGGGGTTGCAGGCAGGCCTGAGGGATGATGAGGGAAGGCCCGTGCAAATGTGCTTTTTTTTTTTTAAGATCTCATTCATTTATTTGAGGGGGGGGGGAGAGCACACACAGGTGGAGGTGCAGAGGGAGAGGGAGAAGCAGACTCCCGGCTGAGCAGGAAGCCTGACCCAGGGCTCCATCCCAGGACCCCAGGATCACGACCCGAGCCAAAAGCAGACGCTGAACCGACTGAGCCACACAGGCACCTGCAAATGGGCTTCTTAAAGCCGGCAGAAGCCCCAACAGGTGGGGAGCAGCCACCAGCAAGGACTCCTCCTCCAAACTCCCCTCCCAGCTGAGGGAGCTTCTGCTGCCCTTCCCAAGGGAAGGAATTGAACTTGAAAACAATGGAATGCCCATGACCCTGTGCTTAGAATTCTCACCTCCTCAGGAGGAGCAGGTCAAGCAAAGACGGTGACTGGGACTTTGCCCCTAGATGAAGCCAACAGATTAAGAAATTGAGCACTTGGGGCACCTGGGTGGTTCAGTGGGTTAAAGCCTCTGCCTTCGGCTCGGGTCATGATCCCAGGGTCCTGGGATCGAGCCCCGCACCAGGTTCTCTGCTCAGCGGGGAGCCTGCTCCCTCCTCTCTATCTGCCTGCCTCTCTGCCTACTTGTGATCTCTCTCTGTCAAATAAATAAAAAATCTTAAAAAAGGAAAAAAAAAAAAGAAATTGAGAACTACCCTTCGTCGCGCTCCTGCTGTGCACCAGGCACTACACCAAGCATTTCTCCCGTGCCACATGTCCTTCAGTCCCCACAGCCATCCTACAGAGAAAGGACTATCTTGTCTCTATATTATGGATGAGGAAGCTCAGGCCCAGAGAGGTCAGTCCACTGGCCGGGAAGATACAGTGAAGGTCAAGCCCGGGTGTCATACCCTCATCCCACGTAGTGGGGCGGGGCCTAGACATGCTGGGCCAAGGCCTTCTACTGTACCACACTGCCCCCAGCCTGCCTGGGCAAGGTGGGGTTCAGGCTGGCTGTTCTGGACTAGAAAAGCACCCCAGAGGCTGGAAGAGAGCTCCGACCCCTAACACTCTTCTCGCATTATTGCTGCTCTGGATTCTGCCTGCAGAGGGCAGTACTGAGCACACAAAGGTGCTCCCACCCAGCCAGTCCTCAGATCCAGGGGGCAGGGGATGGTGGCCCTGGGCTGCAGAGGCTTTGGGTTCTCTGCCCCAGGACTTGGGGTCTGGAAAGCATTCTCCCTAGAAACCAACAGCCCAACCAGCCGGCCCTTCCGGGGACCAGCGTGCCCAGCAGGGCGTACAGAGGCCCTCCAGCAGACCGGCAGCTGCAGGTGGAATGGAGGGACGCACAGTAGCTAGTGGGATGAGCCAGGGCTATGGAGACGGGGCAGCCACGCCGTGCCCATGATGTATGTCCCTAAGCAGGTCACTTCCCTTCATCGTATAAGGAGGCCAATATAAGACACCCCCACAGGCTCAGTGATGTCATCACTGTCATCCACCGAGGGGCCATGCCGCGGTTTATGGAGAGGCTGCAAAAAAAAGGGGGGAAATGGACGTGCAGGGAGGTAAAGTACCCTGCCCAAGGACACATGGCACTAAGACCAAGAGTCGGGATTTGAACCCACAGTCTCTAGGTCCTAGCTCCTCCCCCTCGGTGATGCTGCCGCACCAAGGCCAGCAGAGGGCAGGTGGGGATGTGGGTCTCAGGCGGGCGCACAACACCCCATCAAGGTGTCCGCAGGCCTCCTGGTGATGGCGCGGATGGGGAGGTACGCCCAAGAGGGCAAAGGACAGTGTGGGGTGGGGTGGGGGGCATCATGGCCTCATTCCCAGTCCCCAGTCCTCTGGCCAATGCTGTGGGCAAGGCATTCGGGGGGCACCCGAGCCCCTCTGGGCTTGGCTTTGGGCTGTGCACTGTGGACCTGCCCTGCCCGGAAGGAGCTCTGTCTGATGGGCTTGTGGGCTAGACCTGGTCCCCGAAGTTTATCCTTTACCAAGTGCCCGCTGTGTGCCCAGCAACACAGCCTCGTGGGAGGCTGGGCAAGGACCTCGTGGGCTTGCTGGGACCGGGAAGATTCTCAGTCTCCATCTAGGCCAGGAGCTCCCTGGGGTTGGGGCCCGCCTGGCTTCTGTCCCTCCCAGGAGTGCCCAGCATGGCAGGGGCCCCGCGCAGGACTTGGCGCAGCACTCCTTGTGCCGAGTTAAGATGCCGGGCTCTGGAGAGGATGGGGAGCGCGCTCCCTGATTCCGAGGACGGCTGGTAACGCTCGGTCGGGAGGCGGGTGGCGAAGCCCGAGTCCCGCGGTCAGCAGGAGGGCTGCCCAGGCTAGATGGGCCTGGGAGCCTCCGGCTGGGTCTGCGGCGACCTTGGGCATGCCACTGCCTTCCCTCCCATCCCCGGGGACAAAGGCGGGGAGAGGTGGCTGGTCCAGGCACCGGAAGCTAACCTGGGCAAGGTGGGAGTGACCGGCCCGCCGCCTCCAGTCCTCCAGCCGCCGCCGCCGCCGGCGCCGCCGCCGCGCTGGGCGCCGGCCTCTGCTCCCGGGGGGCCTCCCCGCGCCCGCCGGGTGACCTTGACCCCGCGCCCGGGCTTCCTAATCCGGCCCCCGACGGGCGCTGGGGCGGCGGAGGGGCGTCGCCCGGCAGCCAGGGGGCGCCGAGGCCGCGGGCGCCCCTCCCGCAGGCCCCCCTGGCGGCGGGCGCTGG
>ML111167.1:0-16671 GCA_003697995.1 Taxidea taxus jeffersonii | reverse complement strand
CCCCGCGCCCCGCGCCCCGCGCCCCCGCCCCCCGCCGCGCCGCGCCGCGCCGCGCCTCCCTCGGCCGCGCCTTCCCCCATTCTCCCGGATTAATTAAGGAGGCGGCGGCAGGAGGCTGAGTCCTGGCCGCGGGCCGGGGCCGGGGCGCCGCTGGCAGGAGCGCTTGGGGATCCTCCAAGGTAGGAGAAACTTTTGCGGGGGGCGGGCGCCCAGGCCCTTCTCCCCTTCTCCTCCCACCCCCGTGGCCCCCGCCCCTCCCCCTCAAGGTGTTCCAGAATCCGGGTCCGGCTTTTGGGTGCCCGGGGAGGCACGTGACTGGGATTATAATTCGGGCCGGGAGCGGGGGGTGGTGGGAGGGAAGGGCCGGCCGCCCCCACCTGCCGGGAGGGGGTGGGAGCCGGGAGCTGTCACCCCCCACGCCCGGCCGTCCCGGAGGCGGGGGGCGCCCGCAGGCTGCTGCAGTTGGCGAATGAGGTCAGTCGTGCTGCCCGCGGCGGCGGGTGCCAGTGTGGGAGCAGAGGGGGGCTGGGAAGGCCGCGGTCCCCGCCCCCCCAACCTCTGCCTCCCTCGGGCCGGGCCTCCTCCTGGCCGGCGCCCCCCGCCCGCAGGCTGAGTCCAACACCGCGAGGACTGCCCGGGCACAGTGGTGTCTGTCGGGGGTCCCCCGGGAGGGGGCCGGCCTGAGCGGTGGCAGCTGAGCCTCTGGAAGAGGGTGGGGAAGAGTCTCCGAGGGTGGCCGTGGGGGCCCCCGAAGCTTCCAGGAGAGCAAGTTGGGGGTGCCCCGCATGCGGGTGGTCTCTGAGTTCCTGCACTTGGGCCGGGAGGCCTGTGGAGCGCCCCAGGGTGCTTGGTGCCCTCCCCACCCCCCATCCTGAGTCCCTGGAAAGGAGGGGCTCCATGCCTGTCCTGGGCTCCAACCCCGGCCTGCCACCAGCCAGAGGAGCGATGCCCTGGCCTGGGCCCAGGGCACAGGGGGGACCTTGCAGCCCGGAGTTCTGCCCTCCTGGCAGTGCTGGAGCCCTGGACATCTGGCCGTGTGACCTAGCCTCCCAGGACACCAGGCCTGGAGTGGGAGGCTCCTGTGTCCCCACCATAGCCCAAGTGAGGGGGTCTCCGTGCCAGGCCCACGGGGGAAGTGGCGGCCTTGGGTGGAGCGTGGTACTGGGGTGTGGGGCGTGGGACTGCCCCGGGGTTGCCCCGGCCCGGGAGCTGCGGGGAGGGGTCGGTGTGGACAGCTAGAGGACTGGGCGGCCAGAAGCTGCTCTGACCTCCTCCTGCGGGATTTGGTGGCCCCGGGACTGGGGCTGCGTGCTTCTTGGCACTGCCCGGGTCCTTGGGGCTTGGGAGGTGCCTTTCCAAGCAGCCATTTATTTCAGCAGTGTCATTCCCAAAGGGAAAGGGCATGGTCATCGATTATTTATTCGGAGCAGGAGGTGGCAGTGACTGGGAGGCTGGTGGCTGCTGGTGGCAGCTGGCGGGGAAGGTCTGGGTACAGGAGTGGCAGCGACGGGGGTGGTCCGGTGCCCGTCACACGCCACCCATGGCGGGAAGGGGCTCAGGAGGCTGCGAGGTAGACTCTGACCTCTTCTGGACAGGGACTGCTGGACCGAGGGACAGACCGGGCTCCAAGGTGACAGGATGTCGGAATCCCTGGCCTGCTTTTGGGATATGAGAGGCGTAAGACCATATCCCATTCCGTAGCCTGCTCTGCCAGTGACCTAGAAAGTTGAGGCTCTGACTCAGAGGGTCCCAGAGGACCCCTGCAGAGGAACCGAGCAAAGGTGGGAACTCTGCGGCCACTCGCTGCCCGTACATTTAAAATGCGGGAGACTTGGGGTTGGGCAGCTGGATCTCGGAAGACGGCGTTGTAGGGGCCTGCTTAGCCCACTTAAGGGCACTGTTCTCTAGGTGCTGGAGGAGGGGTCATTTCCCGTGCAGTGTGTTAATCACAAATACTTCTTATCTGTTCTTTGAGGGCAGTCTCCCAGAGCCAGGCTAGCCTTCCGACACGGTGGCGGTTGTTAGCATTGGATGCTTGGAAATAGTCGGGAAGGCGGGCATAATGATAGGGGTCTCGGAGGCAGCTGTTCTAGAAGCCTGTCTCCAGTAGCCAGGGCCTACACGGTTTGGTGGCAGTTAGCTTGTTGGAAGCCCCAGGTGAGGATCTCACGGCGAAGTGATGGGTGATGATGCCCTGGGGCGTTCGTATCCCAAGGGTGACCTTGGAGGCACAGACCGCCTCTCCCCGTCCATCCCCGTCCTGGGTTGGGGTTCCTCGGCTTCAGCTCTCTTCCCTCCTCGACTGGCTCGTTGAATCCCGCAGTTTTCCTGAATGGCCTTTGCACGGGCTGTCCCTCCTCCCTGGAAGGTTCTTCCCATCTTTCCGCTGAGGGAGTGGGGGACTTCCTCTGATGGCCCGACCAGGCTAGCGCGAGGGGTAGGGGTGGCAGGATTTGTCCCTCTCGTCTCCTCTCTGTGAAGGCTTCACTGGCTGTCATGTCCTTGGGCTGGAATCCTAGGACCGGCCAAGGTGCTACCTCTGTGTCCCCCCATGATGTCCTGTCCTTCCTCTGTCCCAATGGTGATCTCGCTCAAAAGTTCCACATCTGTCCCCCAAGTGCACTAGGGACAGGGCAGAGATCAGGGCTTGCTTTGGATTCCCTGGTGTCCTGGGGCTGGTCCCCAAGTACTTGTCAAATGGCAGGACTCAGGGCCAGGGGCTTGCGGAACCTTCTGGAAGGGTGTGGGGTCTGGGAGACACGGACCCTTGGGGCAGCTGCAAGGGCCTTCCCAGCAGGAAGAGATGAAGATGGTTGAAGGCAGTGAGATGCTCCCCGTTACGCGGCAGGGTGACAATGGCGACTTCTGTGTGTGCGTGGTGGGGGTGTCCAGGCGGGGCCCCAGGGGAGCCGGCTCCCTCTCTCGGATCCCTCCGGCTCCCTCCTTGGCAGGCGTGTCTGGCTTGGACTGTGTGATCCTCGAGCTCAGCGGGGAGTTTGCTCTCTGGCATTTCACACCCAGTGCTCGGGGCGTTCTGGTTGATGATGGGCAAGGGGCGCAGAGCCCTGGGGGGACAGGGTGTTGGTGGGGGGCTGAGCCCTCCTTCACTGTGATTTGCTGCGTGAGCTGAGTGAGGTTGTACTTTGTCCCTCCCTGGGCTTGGGATGACGGGTGGGGGTGGGGGTGTGTCTCAGGCAGAGCTCTTGCTCCTGACCCCCCTTCCTCTTGGTCCATCGCTGGGCCCGGCCAACCCAGAGCGTGTGCCCCCACCTGTCTCCCTCCTTCAGGACCACCTGCTTCTGGTTGCCAGATCTGGGTAATAAAAATAGGGAGGCTGGTTAAATTTGGATTTCGGATAAGCCACGGATAATGCAGGATTGAGGATGTAACTTACACTAAAGACTTACTTGTTTGTTTCTCTGAAGCTGAACCGGGGTCTTGTATTTTATCTGGCAACCCTACAGCCGTGACCTCCGGGCCCTGGGACCGTTGCTTGCTTGGGGAGAGGCTCGGGGCGGGGTTGGGCCTAGAGCTGGGGGGTCAGGGCTGGACCTAAAGCTCCGGGGATGGTCTGGGTGAGTTCGAATCAGGTAGTGCCGAATCTAGTTTCCTTGGTCGGGCTTTCTGTAGTCCGGATCCCCTGTTAGGCTTGGGTGCTGTGGGCGGACTCAGGGATCCCTGCTCTGGGAAGTCCTGGTTTTCAGAGATTTCTGTGTGGCTGTGGCAGGAGGAGGAGGGGGAGGGGCAGCTGTGGGGTCCACTGCATCAGACACCCAAGTTAGGATTTCCAGTCGAGATAGGCGAGCCAGCCCTGAGCACCCGGAGGCCGTTGGTCTGATGTTCTCCTCCGTGCAAGGCTTGGAGATCCTGCCTCCGACGGTGGGGGGGAGGGTCTCTGCTGGGTTGCATCACAGGCGTGCGGGCCATTCCCCTTGGGGGATTGCCTCGTTGGTGTGGCACCAGCCTCCGGACCGTGCTGAGGCCCTGGGAGTGTGGACTGACTATAGCCAGGAAGTAAAGGGCAGGGTCTTGTGGGCCGTGTCCCGTGCCCCCAGTCCAGGATATGTGCTCACACGTAAAATGAGGAGGATATCCCCATCATCCTGTCCGAGCCTCAGGTGCTGTGATTGTGGGGGGGAGCTTCCAGAACATGGAAATGTGGGTCACCCCAGTGCAGGTCTGGAGCAGAGACGGTGCAGGAAGCCAGAGAGGTGAGCGGTCCTGGCTGAGGGGCTTGGGGTCCTGGGCAGCCCCTATAGGTGCTCAACAGGGCTGTGTAGGTGGGGGTGGAGGGCCTGAGCCTATAGCTGGAGGCCAGAAGCTGGAGATAGTCCTCAGGCGGCCTCTCTCCTGATCCCGGCCAGGCCTGTTTGCCGATTAGGGTTTAAGGCTGGGCGGGGGTGGTTCAAGGTACATTTTCTGGCTTCTGACGGAAGCACTGTAGAGGGGAGTAGGGACGCCCCTCTGTCCATCCGCCTGTCTGTTCCTCCACCAGCCAGTGGGAAACTTACAGATGCCCCCCTGCCCCCCAGGCCTGCGGGGGGTCTCAGGTCCCGGCATCCAGCCCCCAGGCCGCACGTGGGAGGGGCTCGCCCCACCCATTGTTCTGTGTTCTGTCGAGGGGTGAGGGATAGCCAGTGAAAAGCTCGAGTTTGGTAAGTGTGCTTTCCAAGGGATTTGACCACTGTACGAATTCAGGCAGCCCGGCCCCTGTCGAGACGTGGAACATTCCATCACTCCTGAAAGTTACCTCGAGTTCATTTGCAGCCAGCCTCCTGCCCTTCCCCAGCCTCTGGCAACCACTGTGTGTTTTCTGTTTTCTCTCTCTCTCTCTCTCTTTTATTTTTTTGCTATTTATTTATTCATTTGAAATAGAGAGTGAGTACCAGAAGCGGGAGAGACAGGGACAGGGACAAGCAGACTCCCCACTGAGCCGGGAGCCCGATGCGGGGCTCGATCCCAGGCCCCTGGGATCATGACCTGAGCCGAAGACAGACGCTTAACCCATAGAGCCACTCAGGCGCCCTTCTTTCTCTCTCTTTTTTAACCACTGTGTGTTTCTGTCCCTGCAGTTTTTGCATTTTCCAGAATGTCACCTAAATGCAGTCACACGGAATGCAGCCCGAGTCTGGCTAGTCAGCCTTTCGGTAGCTGAGTAAGGTCCCACCATTCGGCTGTGCCTCTCTGCCTGCTCTGCGGTGGCGGCGGTGGCGGGGGTCAGGGACACCCGGTTGGCAGAGCCCCACCGGGGACCAACCCAGAGGCAGGGGTACCTTTGGCTCATGTTCACAAAGGCACGGCCTGTGCCCCGTCCCCACCCCCGCTGAGATCTAACCCGCAGCCAGGAGAGGTGCACCCCTCTGCCCGCCGAGCTAGAATTTCATCCTCCGGGTCCGGTGACGCGGCCGGCCCGCGAGCCCCGATGAAATTACAGCCTGCCCGCCGCCGCGCTCCCGTCCACACTGCCCTCCGCCGGGCAGCTGGGCTCCCAGGACCGTGATGCTCTGAGGCCGGGGGCGGCTGGGGGCTCGGGCAAGGGCAGCCGTCTGGGCCCGGCGGTGTCTCACCCATCTCCGGGCGCCCCGCTGCCCCAGCGTCCAGGTTCCCTGGCTGTGTGTCCCTGAGCTCCACTCCTGCATTCTCTTAGCTTGGGGTAGAACGTCTCTGTTCCCCCGAAACAGGGCCAGGGCGTGTTCGGGGAGGGGAGGTGGGCAGGGGGGGACGTTGAGGCCGGCGTCCCAGTCAGGAGCGTGACTAGGGTCCCCTAGGAGGGGGCTGTGTGACGCCAGGCAAGTGACGTCTGATCTCTGTGCTTGGGTTTGGTCATCTGTAAACGGGAGAGCGGGGCCAGCGAGGGGCTCGGCTGGGGTCACACGAGCCGGTGGGCCTCCACGGGGCCCTGCAGGGCATGGCGGAGGGCTGCTGACCGGGAGGGGTGGGGACAGGCAGGCCACCGGTTCCCCGTGTCCCTCTTGGAGCCGGAGTGGGGCCACTTTTAGCCACGTTACCTGTTAGGGTTCTAAGCAAAGACGTTTGCCGTCCACCTCTGCCCGTGGTCCGCGCGGCACGGACAGCGGCCGTTCTGAACACTTCCGTGGGCATCGTTGACATTTCGGTTGGTCACAGAAGCTTCTAGTCCGGCCGATTCCGGCTCGGCGCGTCCGCTGCGTGTGAGTTGGACGGCTGCCGAGTCGGCTGAGCCTCGGTTTGACCATCTGAGAAGGGGGAGGACAGCAGTACCTTGCGGGCTGGTGGGTAGCCGGCATGAATGGTGGCGTCTCCCACCAGGAGCTTGGCGGCCCCCCAGGGCACGTGCGCCCCGCAGGAGAGGGAGCCCCTGGGGCGCGAACAAGGCCTGCATGGGTCTGGAGAGGTTGGAGAGGTTTTACCTTTGTTTTTGGTAAACAAGTCATTTATCTTTCCCGGGGAGCTCGGCAGCCCCCAGGAACCCCTCCCCCGGCGCGCCCCTGACTCCCCTGGCCCCATCTCGAGGCCTGCACCCCTCAGTCCGACCCTTGGGCTGTCCTTGGTGGGAAGCCTGAGAGGACTGGAGCAGGCGAGGCCCAGATGCGGGTGCTCCTGGGTGGCTCTCTGGAGCAGGCGGGACCCCTGCCCGCCCACCCACCCAGCTCCAAGGTGGTCCCGGCGGGCTCCAGGGGAGTCTTATGACTGGGCCGGTCTGGTGTCTCTCTTGTGTTTATCCAGGAGCTGGTTTTTCAGGTGTGCCAGCTTTTGGCAGAGGCCCAGGTGGGGAGAGCTAGGGCCTTGGGGAAGGGGGGTGGCTGCCCCTGTCCCCAGTTTGAGAAGGGGTGTGTGTGCGCCCTGGCTTCCGGCTGGGGGTGCGGCCCTCTGGGCTGGTGAGCTGACCACCTCCTCCCTCCGGTCCTGGTCCATCGTCCTGCACATCCAAGGGATGGGTGCTCTCCCTTGCCCTGGGTCAGAGGCCAGTGCCCCGCCTTGGGACTCCTTTACCTGCCTCAGGCCTTCCCTACTTGCCACCAGGGACGCCAGGGAACTGGCAGGGCCTTTGAAGCCAGGCAGACCTGGGTTCAAGTGCCAGTTCTGACTGCCGTCGTGCTGTGTGATCTCGGGCAAGTGACTTTGCGTCTCTGAGCCTCAACCGAACAAACGAGGGGGCTTCTCCCTGCGTTGCGGTGCTCCTGGGAGGATCAGCACGATCGGTTGGGGGAAGCTGGGTGCCCTTCCGTTCAAGAGTGTTTTCTCACCTTGTCACATGGTGACCCCAGGGTCTCGCTCTCTGGGGGCCCCGGCCCGGCCCAGAGGCCAACCGGATGCCGTCCTTCCCTGCTGTGCTCTTCCCTCCTCTGCCCGTGGAGCCTGGAGTGTGCGGTGCCTCAGTTTCTGTTTCTGCGAGCTGGGAAAACCCCAGGGTGGACTTGGTTCGATCCCTGGGGCCGGGGCTACGCAGGGCCAGTGGCCCTGTGGCGGGTTTTTGGAGAGCCCTCCTTTCCCTTTGGGATTTGCCTGAGGGCAGCCTGTGAGAGGTGACTTTTCACTGGCCCCTGGAGGGTGGGTGGGGTGTGGACCCAAGAGTAGTCTGGGATGGGCATCGCAAGTGCAGGTGGGGGGCGGGAGCGGGGAGTTTGGGGGGCGCAGTAGCGTCCGGGGCTAGAGTCAGGAGTGTCAGTGATGGCGCTGTGGCCAGGCGGGCGCTCCCCCGGCGGGGCCTGGCTCGGGGCACGGTGTTGGGTCCAGGCAAAGACTCACTCCCAGACTGGGCACGGCCAGGCCCTGCCCTGTTTCCGTGCCACCTCAGTGAGCTTCCCTGGGTTTCTAGAACATACGGCGCTTCTGTCTGGCTTGCCCGTGTGGTGGTGCTCCTCCTGGGAACGGACGTGGTGCTCCCTGTCCCATTTCATCAGGCTGATTGTTACTTGCGGGTCTCAGCTCGGATGGCCCTTTTCTCTGGGAGCCTTCCCTGTGCCCCCTTCCAGGGCTGTGCCAGGTACCCCCTCCCACCGGGGTCCTGCAATCCCCGAACGTCCCCCAGCACAGCCCTCCTCATGCCCTGTGTTCCGACCGTCCTCGGACTTGTCTGTCACCCTCCGTTGGGTCCGTGCCTTGGTGCCTTGTCCCTCCACCTCCCTTGCGGGGGGACGACCACACTGGGTCTCCCGGGGCTGGTTGCAGCCCAGTCTGGGGGGGTTCCTTTCTGCGAAGGGCAGCTGGTGTGTGTGATTGTGTGTGTAGGGAGCACAAGTGTGGGGTGTCAGGACAGTTAATCCCTGGGCTATTTAGACACACACAGTTGTGTGCGTGCACGTGGGTGTGGCATTCCAGGGGCTACCGGGGGTGACCAGGTGGAATAGCCTGGTGTTTCGCTGAGTCCCAACCACCAGCCCGGCCCCGGTGCTGTCCATGTGCAAAGCCCCCTGGAGTCCCAGCAGGTGGCACTGGGGGACGAGGCTGCTGGTTAGGAGCCCACTTGGCTCCAGGTAATCAAAAACCTCACCTGACCAGCTTTGACGGGGGCTTTATTTATCCCCCCCACCCCAAGGAAAAGCCCGTGGCGAGGCAGCTAGAGGCTGAGATGGGGGCTCAGAGATGCCGCAAGGCGCTCCGTTCTTTTCCCCCCTTAGCTTGTTGGATTATCGAAGCGCCTTTAAAAATTACTTTCTTGGAAGCATGCGCCAAAGTGTGCTTTCCTAGTCGTGTGCTATCCACTGCTCATTTCAGGCCATTTCATCACCTGGAAAAGAAATCCTGGCCCACGGAGGAGTCAGCCCTCTGCTCCCCTTGCCCCCTCCCACCCCTGGCAACCACTGCCTCACGTTCCGTCCCTGCAGACTTGCCTCTTCTGGACGTTTCATGTCCGTGGAATACCGTGATACGTGGCCTTGGTGGCCTGCTCCTTTCCCTCCACATCATGTTCTTGAGGTTCATCCTTGTTGTGGCCGGTGTCAGAGATCTGTTCCTTTTTTATGGCTGAATAATATTCCCCTGTGAGGCTGGACCACCTCTTGCTCCTCCATTCATTGGTTGAGGGACATCTGGGTCGTTTCCCTTTCTGGCTGTTGTGAATAGCACTGCTGCCAGCGGTTGTGTACGAGCTTTTGTGTGAACTGTCCTCTCTGTTCTCTTGGCTAAACTCCTGTGAGTGGACTCACTGGGTTATGATGGCAGTGTCCCGTTTAACATACTGAGGAACTGCCCGGCTGCTTTCCAAAGTGGCTGCACCGTTTTTACATTCGCGCTGGCAGTGTATGCGGATTCTGGTTCCTCTGCGTCCTTGCCAACACTTGGTATTGTCGTTTTGACTCTAGCCGTCTTAGGAAGGGCGAAGTGCTATCTCATGTGATTTTGATTTAGCTTGTTGGATTTTGTCTTTATGCTTGTGCCTCTTGGTCACAGAATGGCTGCATCCCTTCTAGCCCTCATACCCATGGTCCAGATGGAGAGAAGGAGTGAGGGCAGAATGCTTCTCTCAAAACTTTGCCTTCATGCATGCTCTCCTCAGGGGCGTCTCCAGATTTGCACAGGTCAGACTTTGGTCCTGTGGTCCCCCTAACTACAAGGGAACTGGGAAGATAGAGGTGTGTCTGTTGAGGAGGAATGGGATTGGGAATGCCAGTGGGCAAGCATTGCCCCTCTTTGCTCCTCATGGCCCAGACCGGTGTGGACATCTGCATTTCTCCAGGAGCATGAAGAGGGATATGGAGCACCCCCTGCCTCCAACAGTTAGGGCGGGGACTTAGATCATGGACGCTTGGCTCTTATGCAGCCCAGAGTTACCACTGCCCATCTGGGGGCTTACGGGGATCCCACATTGTAGAGGGCAGTGTCAGTCATCTGCCCTCCTCCCCATCCAGAGTGGGGTGCCCTCACCCCCATCCCCATCCAGAGACCTCCTTTCTGCTTAGCCCAGGAGGCCTGTAGCCCAGGGCTCACTCGATCCTGCCTCAGGGCCTTTGCTCCTCCTTTCCCTTCATCCAGCTGTGGAACGTCTAGCCTGGGCTAGACCTCAGACACGGCTGGCGGGAGTGTAAGGTGGTATGGCCATTTTTGGAAACAGTCTATTATTTTCGTGGGCATATAATCACATCATAAAATTCACCGTTTTAAAGTATCCTGCCCCGTGGTT
This sequence comes from Taxidea taxus jeffersonii, assembly GCA_003697995.1. Lineage (NCBI taxonomy): Eukaryota > Metazoa > Chordata > Mammalia > Carnivora > Mustelidae > Taxidea > Taxidea taxus. The sequence continues at coordinate 6,569 of ML111167.1, read as the reverse complement.
TTTCGTACAGTCACACAAGTTGTACGACTGTCACCACTGTCTCATTCCAGAAGAACTTTTATCACCCCCGAAAGAAACCCCATACCCATTGCAGTTCCTTCCCAGGCCCCTGGCAACCACTGCTGGCGTCTCTGTGGACTTGGGGGCACCTGTTCGTGAAGTCGAAATACGGCTCGCCGTAGGACCCGGCAGTTCTGTCCTCGGGATTCACCCAAGGGAAACGAAGACTGAGGTTTACACAAAAACCTGAAGGAGAGAAATACATCGGAAGCGCCTTTCTTCATCTTTGCCCCACGCAGGGGGCAGTCTGTGTCCGGCCAGGGGTGCGTCAGCAAACCCCGACTTCAGCCTGTGGGGTACGAGTCAGCGTTAAAAAGCAACACACAGCAATGGGTGGTGACAGGTGGCAGACCCAGAAGGCCAGGCCCCGTGGTGTTTGCGTGACAGCTGGGAAGATGCAAAACTAAGGGACCTGGAGTTGCGTAGGGGCGGGTTGACCGGGGCCATGGAGGAATTTGGGGCGCTGATGGGGCTGCCCCGTGTCTTGATTGTGGTGGCCGTTACAAGAGGTTGTATCTGTAAAAACTCACCCAGCTCCTCGGAAGAGTGTGAATTTCCGTGTGTGTATGTTACCCCCCAGTTTCAGAAAGGCAGCCTGATCCTGATTTGGCCTTTCCAATTAACCGCCGTGCAGGGTGAGCCCTTCCATCTACTTTAGCAGGTGCCGATCCTCCGTAGACACGTGACTGTTGGGGCTGGGGCTCTCAGATTGGCTCACGGAACTTACGTCCAGGGCTGGGGCCGGGGGCTTCGTTAGCGCCCCCTCCCGCCGCCGTCCCCGGGCCCCTTCTACCTCTGCTGCTCGCGAGCCCCCTGGATGGCATCTGCCGTGCCCTGTGCCTTAGGTCCACGAACCCTTAGAACTGGAAGGGACCTCAGAATAGGTGAACGACCTTTCCTTTTCGGAAGGGGGAGCAGAGGCCAGGGCTGGGAAGGCACTGGGCCGATTCCAGGCTTACGAGAGTCAGGATCCAAAACCACATCTCATGACTCCTGGGCTGGGACTCCTTGCCCTCCCGGGGGGATGCCCCTGGAGTCTCCCTTGTGTGCCGGTTCCTGGAGACTGGACGGGCACATCGAGGCCAGACAGCTGGCGGGAGGCTCTGGGGCAGCCCATGGCTGAAGGCAGGGCTGGGGGGTGGGTCAGGGCCTCCAAGACACCCCAGATGAGGAGAGAAGGGAGGTCGCACAGGGTGGCTGGAGGTGGAACGTGGTTAGTTGCGGTGACACGTAGGACTGGCTGGTGGCCCCCAGGGACAGGCAACAGACAGGTACTGGCTTCTGCCCTGGAAACCCATGGCATCGGGGTAGCCCCGAAGCCCTATTATGCGTCCAGGTAAATCCAGCAGTCCCGGTCCTTGGGGTCGGCGGGGTAAGGCTGACAGAGGGGAAGGAGCTCCTGGGGAGAGAGCGCAGGACACCCTGCAGGGAGCAGGTGGGATGTCGTGGCTGGTGGCCCTCCTCCAATAGGTGAGCCTGGTCTCAGAGATGCAGGCCCTGGGTTTCTCCTGGCGTTGAGGTTGAGTCACTGCTGCGTGGGCCATGTTCCCTCCCCTCCCCCCTGGATGCACGGCTGAGAGGTCTGGAGACTATTGGGAGGGTGGGCCTGGGGGAGGGGATGGGCAGGTCAGCCTGCCACACGGAGCTGGAGCTGGCTCCCCGCCAGGTTCCTGTCACCCGCCTCAGAGAGCCAGCTCAGAGCTGTGTCCGCCCCAGGAGGAGGTTCTCATGCTGCAGGCCTTGGTAAGCCAGCAGCTGCCTTGGAAGGGGACATGAGGATGCCAGGAGTAATGCCTGAGACCCCTCCCCACCCAGCTGCACCTCTGCGCGGGCCACAGCCTTGGAAGAGGACTGGCTCTCTGGTCCCAGGCTTCAGATGGGGGTCCTTTTGGGGCAGGAAACCAGGGACTCCCTGCCCCCGTGCATGGGGTTCTGCTGGTGCAGATGGGTTGTGGGTGATCCTGAGGGTCTGGGGTCTGTGTTGGCAGGCAGTTCCTGGAATCCTGCCGTGCCGTGTCTGTAACCACCGTCTCAGAAGGCCCGTGATCTTGGCAGCACAGGACCCTTTCCTGGGCCCTCAGCCCTGTTTATGGCTCGGAAAATGAGGTCTCCATACTTTGGGGTCCCTTCTGGTTTGGGATCCCAGGGCCTCCTGGAAGGCCTCCTGGGGCCTCCTGTGACCCCAGACAGGAAGCCTGGCCCCTTTCCTGAAGCTCCTCACCCTCTGGGAGAGGCAGAAAAGGAGTTTGTGTTAAGTAGGCCTTCTGAGAGTATCTGCGTGCTGTTGTGGGGCAGCGAAGGCGGTCTGGGGGTGCTGCTTTTGGGGGAGTTGTCATGGGTTGGGTGTGCTTTTGCTCCTTCTGGCAGACTTGGCTTTGACTCTTCTGGCTGTGTGACGTTGGGCAAGTTACTCAGCCTTTCTGAGCATCCCCATCTTCACCCGTCAAACGGGAAGAAAGCCACTGTGCTCTGGGTTTGCTGCGGAGGCCTGAAAGGATGCTCACAGCGCAGCACTGGGCTGTCATGGGGCTGCTGATGGTTATGTGAGCCTGACATGACGTGGCGTCTCAGCTTGGCCCAAGGCCAAGGTAGGGTTCAGATAGAAAGTCTCTGCGGGGCCTTGCTTTCACCTCCCACCTCTGCTCTGTGAGGGAGGAAGCTGCAGGGGGCTGTGGATGTCCGTCCTTATTGGAGGCAGAGACTGAGGCCCAGAGAGGGGAAGCAGGTTGCCCAGCATCACACAGCCCCTGGGCTGGCAGAGCCTTGAGTAGACCCAGATCTCACAAGGACAGGCCTGCACCCTTGGGCTTTGGTGAGGGGCTGCTGTGTCCTGGGTCTCCGGGCTCTAGGGAGGAGATGGTGTGGCCTGGGCTGGGCTCCTCCAGATTCTTCCCTTCGCCAGGGAGGACTCTGCAGAATCCCACCACCTGGCCAGAGCTTCGGGCAGGCCTGGCTTGCCCCGGTGGATCGAGGTGGTCAGGCTCTCCTCGCCCGCGGGAGGGAGTGGTGAGCACAGAGCAGGGCCATAGCGAGCGTTTACACATGAGCATGTAGGCTTTGGGGTGGGAGGCTGGGGAGACGGCGTGAACATGGCCACGGCGCCCTGCTCCCCCACTGGGGTTCCTGTGTAATCACAGGAAGGTCACCTACGCACCGCGCCTCCGACGTCCAGCGCGGGAGGGGTGATGGTCCCTGCCCTGTCCTGGCTCTCTCCTGGGGGTCCTGGGGCGACCGGTGTGATGGAGTGTGAAAGCTGTCATGGAGGGGGGTGTCGGGGCACTTGCGTGTCCCTGCCTGTGTCTGAGACCCTCCAGTCCTCCCCCAGGGACCAGGTCATTAACCAGCCCCGGACCCAGCGGGTGGCAGCGGGGGCTTCAGTAGGATGCCCCCCGGGGGGCCTGCGCGGCTCCTGAAGTGTCTGTGGAAGGGGCGGGGCGCGGCGCAGGTGGGCAGGAGCTGTGACGCATGCGCACAGCCGGCCTGGAGCGGTCCGGGCAGCAGGTGCGTCTGTCCGACCCAGAACCCCGGAACGGGGCGCGCCACCTCCGCTTACAACCTCCAGCTTCTCTTCCCCCACCTGGGAGCTCCGGGGCAGGGATTGGGCCTGGGGCGCACAGCTGCCCGATGGTCCGTGTGATGAGTGGGTGCCCCCGCGTCCGACAGAGGGGTGTGCCGCCCACCCCGTGCCCCGGGGACGCATGGGCCCGGGACTAGAGGAAGGGGTCCTGCAGGCTGTGGCGTTGGGATTTAAAGGAGCCCGGAGCCAGAGGTGTGGGGTCGGAGGGCATGGGGGCTGGGGGCGTTGGGGTTGGGGGCAGGGTGGCTGTGATGACTGCCGTGGGGTGCCCAGTTGTGGGGGCCAGATGCCAGGGGAGGGGGTCGGGATGGTCCCTTCACCTGGGGTGCAGGATAAGAAGGCCCTCGGAGAAATGGCTAAAGGGCCCGTTGAGCCCTGTTTTGGGGTGGTGTCTGGAGTTAGAAGCCCCCCCCCCAGCCTGCAGCAGGGCACAGCCTTCCCTGGGACCCCTGCCCCGCACCCTGGCGGACTGGCCAGCCGCAGGAGTGGGGAGGGAGCCGGCTGGCTGGGGTGGGAACCTGGGAGTCAGAGCCCTGGGATTAGATCACCCACCGTGATTAGCACCCCCCCCCCCCACCCAGCCTTTTCCCGACAAGAAAGGGCCTGATGCTCCTCTCCACATTGCTCATCCTTCTCAGAAGGCCTGTTTACGTCTGGCAAAGGGGGCTCTCGGGAGATCGCCCCAGGGGCTGGCTCCACCCCAGGGCTGGCTCCTTCCCACCATCTCCTGACACCAGGCCCCCAAGCGCTCTGGGCGCTTAAGAACCAATACATGCTTTCACTGCAGGCGGCCAAGGGTCCGCCCGAACAGGGCGGGTGGGCACGGGGGGCCGGGGTCCCCCTGATTCCCAGCCCAGTGCCGGGCCTGCATTCCCCGCCCCCGGGCCCCCTCCCGCGGGGGAACAGAGCACCCCTGTGCTGCTCGTCGGTGGGGCCGCGTGAGCTCAGCCGGAGTGCGTGGGACCCAGTGATGTCAGGGCGGGACAGCAGCGCCGCTACCTAGCCTTTAGTGAGCGCCTGTGGTCTCCGGGCCCGGCGCCAGACGCTCCTCACATCAGCGCAGTCCTCGAAACGCTGAGGGCAGCAGAGTCGGCACGGGTTCGCTCACAAGGAAACTGAGGCATGACCTGTCGGCCTCCCTTGACGTCACAAGCCGCTGGTCAGCCTGGGGCAGACAGGGCAGCAGGGGGACCCCACGTAGCGGGGCTGGAAGTGCCCAGGGAGGGCCGTGGAGGCCCAGGATGGTCTGGTTTGGCACCATTTCATTTTGCTGTCCCCACTCTGACTTCCTCTGAGCTCCTTGTTCGTTCCCCAAGCAAGGATGTGTGGGGCAGGTGCTGTGGTTCTGGAGCATTGCCTGCGTGGGCATGTCCTGCTGGTGAGACCCCCTCCCTGGGCTGGCTTGTGGTTTCCCTCTCCTGTCCTGTGCACACCTCCCTGTCCAGTGGAAGAGAGCCACCGTGGGGCGGGGACCCTCCATCGTCCTAGACCCCCAGAGGGCCTGGCCGGAGAGGCCCAGATCTCTGACATTCCCTCGTCCTCACTTGCCCTCTGACTTCTCTGCTGCGTTGTTCTGGGGCCTCTGCTGCTCCCGGATCTCTCAGATTTCAAGCCTTGAGCCCAGAGCCCCCCACCTAGCCCCCAGCCCCGATCAGCTTACAGGTGGCCCTCCTGACCCAGACGCTGCCTCTTGCCCCACCCTTTTGTTCCCTGCTGAGCCAGGCACCATCACCCACCCCATCATCAGAACCAGAAAATCAGGTGTCACTCCAGGTGGCCCCTCCTCAGGGCTCCCCTGTCCACGCTGACACAAACCTCTGCCCTTCCTTGGTCACATCTGCCCTCTCCTCCACCCTGCTGCTGCCCTTGGCCTCAGACCTGCCCACCTCTGGCCCAGACCACTGCAGAAGCTTCAGTACTATCCGCTCCCCGGGTGTGGATCCTCTTCTGCCCAGTCCTGCTGGACGCCCCCTAACTGACCACATCTTGCCCTTGCTCCAGACTCTGCAGTGAATCCTGCCCCCTCAGTGACGACCTTCTGAAGTCCCTGACCTGGCGCCCATGGCAGAGGCTGGCTCTCTGCCCACCACTTCCTGCTCCTTCCCGGCCCTTCCAGCCACGCAGGGCTGGCCCCTCCCGACCCCGACCCCCCCACCCCGGGTCAGGCCTAGCCTAGACACACGTGGGTGGCGGGGCCGGTGCTTGGGCTTCCCGGGATTTGGCATTCCTTCAAATGGGTCTCGCCGGGTTTGCTCAGCATCTGTTGCCGGGGCGAGGTGCCGGGGTGGGGGGGGTTGGGCAGGGTGGTCGTTCTCCCTGGGCCTGGCTCCCCTGTGGCGTGACGCCCTGCTCGGCTCAGGTGTCACCTCTTCCAGGGAGCCTCCCCTGACTTCCCCATGCGCTAGCCTGGGCTTCTTGCAAGTTCCTTATTTTTACCTTTAACTGGAGTATAACTTAGTGTAAAACGCGGACATCGCAAGTGTCTAGCGTGATGAGTTTTTACCTGCGTAGATACCCCCCAACCACCATTTCAATTAAGATATATCACGGTGTTTTAATCTTTTTTTTCTTAATAGCCTATTTTATTGTCGTTGCCCAAGGCCCCCCCTTTCCCCACCTGGGACTCTCAAGGGCAGGAGCACCTGCCGTGGGTGTCGTGGGGGTGTCCAATGAAGTGTGTGGTGGCCACATCCCACATGTGTGACCACGAGGGGGGTTGTGGCCTGCAAGGTCAGACCCCCTCCTCTGCTGGGAGAGGGCTTGGTCCCCTCCTTCCCAGCCAAGGGCCTCTGCAGGGAGCTGGGGCCCCACCCGGAGAGGCCCCTGCGGCCTGGCAGCCTGGAGATTAGTCTCCAAGGCCACCACGCCAGTTGCCATAGGCACGCGGCCCCAGTCAGGACTGCGATTTCTCATCCTGGTCACGCAGGCGGCG
>ML111166.1:8956-76731 GCA_003697995.1 Taxidea taxus jeffersonii | reverse complement strand
CAGCCCCAAACCATTGATCAGCTGGATGCTGGCATCCAACCACAGTCTTGCTGCTGGGCCATGAATCCTTTCTTGAAGGAGGGTCTGATTAGCAGCAGGAGTCATTAGCCAATGCTGGTCAGTCATCAGTTAACACTTCTATAAGTTTGTGGCCCCTGGTGAAATGTACAGCAGGATATGCCTGTGTCACTGTAACAGCTTCCCAGAGGATTTCATTACTGTCAGAGGCATTTCCCAGCCCAAGTCCCAAGGGAGAGAAGCATGGCTATCACACAGCCTCACCCTATTATCAGCCTCCAGCCCAGAGCTTCTCAACAGTGGCAGCTGTTGGCACTCTGTGGACAACCACATCCAAGGAATGTCCACCCTGTTCTGAATTTTGTCAGGAAACAACCCCATCCTGACTCCACCAGTGTGGGAGGGTCAGGCTGGTTTCATGGCTGCTCTGTGGTGTCTGTCTTCACCAAAGGTTTCTTCAAATACTAGAAGAGAGACACGGGAAACTGGCCACCAGGACCTATGTCCCCCATGTCAGATGCCTCCCATGTGCTGAAGAGGAGCTTAGCTTCTTTCTTAGCATGAGTCTCTGATTTTGTAATGCAAAATTTAAAAATAAAAATTTATATCTTGATAGTGTACAGAGTTGGAATGTTGAGTAAAAGTTGGCATTTGAGAATCAGAAAAGACATACTTGATTTAAAGCTTGCTTTGTGACCACAGGCAAGTTACTGTCCCCTTCTGACCTTTGTTTTGGCTTACACAAGGTTGCAGAAGAAGAAACCAATGATTCCCAGTAGAGAGTAGATTTCACAATTTCCAATAGTCCTTATGTTACCAACAAAGAAACTGCAGGTGATGATGGGGACAAGGGGAGAGATTTTTCCGAAGGCACACTGGTATAAAAGGCAGCAATGGGATTAAACCCAGGTGGCTTGACTCTCACCACATTGCCCTGACCTCAAAATGATCGCTACATTCACGTGAAAACATCCCTGCCAGTCACCTGAGCCCAGAGTGTCCTGTGTCTGTCACCAGCAGAAGGAAGGAAAATAGACTAAGTGACAGAATGAGGGTCTACAATTGAAGTGAAAAGAGAATACCTTGAATGTTTCTAGATACCAGAGTAGAAACAAGGACAGCACCGCTTCTAAAGACAGAGATGCCCATTAATCCAGAATGTTCAAATCTAGTCCACACTGAACACTGAGGCATAGATTCAGACACCCGGAAACCTCCTTTCATGTATGAGGGAAAGAGTAAAGTTCGGGAATGAAGATAGGCACGATGAGAAACAGACCTATCCACAATGCTCTTTATCTTCTTAAAGGTTTTCCTGATAAGCTAAAAAAATTCCAATTCCTTCATGTTAGAGGGTATATTTTATTTAAGAACTTGTTTCATTTTTATGTCTCATATAATTTGTGTGAAAATTATTTCCATTAGGTAGAAACATCATTAACCACATTATGTATATGAGAAAACCAAGACAAGCAAGAAAAGCTGAAATGAGACAAATTTCCTTCTGATCTGTAGATTCATAGTCTTCACACCTCAGTGATGTGGCAGAGACAGCCGGTCTCTGTCTATCTCTGTAGGTAGACAGCCTACCCCATAGCTATGTTGTGTTCTCTTTTTTCCTTAGTAGCAGATTTTGACTTTATTTGGAACATCAAGGCATCAAGCAAAAACGTCATATTTCCAAACCTCCCTTTCAATGATGTTTCATTGTGTGTCCAAGTTCTGGACAGACAGTAAGTGGAATTTTGTGGGACAATTCTAAGAAGGAATTATCAGATGAACTGACTCAATAAGGATAGATCCTTTGTGCTCCTCTGCCTTTCTTCCTTCCTGCTCCCTGGCCATGAAAAGCTGAAGCTCCATCCTCCATCTTGGGCAGTGAGGTGACCTTGAGGACAAAGCCTCAAGGAGGACATCAGGATAGAAAAAGTTGAAACAATAATGAGAGCCTGGGAGCCTGAGCATGCCAACTCTGGCTTGCCTTCTTCTGGCATTCCTGTATGTGAGAAAGAAAGAAATGATTTTTATAAAGCCACCGTTATTTGGGGGAGCTCCTTTTCTATGCAGCTAACCCTCATCCTGGCTATTACAACCATTCAGCTTAGTCTGAGAAGTGATGCAAGAAGACACTATCCACCGTGAGATCTGGTTCCTTCATTTGGTTCACACAATCTCAAGAAGAAGGAATAATGGACATCACATAATTCATCAGATCCTGCATGCCATCAATTGCCTGACACACCATCATTTTCTGTATCACCAACAAAGAACAAATGTTGTCAATTAAACTAAGACATGCCACTGACTGTAAGATGCAAATCAATTTCAGAAATGTTGCAATGAGAAGAAAAAACAACCCGTGAAATCTGGGTGCTGGGAAATTTAGTAAAAGAACAGAGCTTAAAGTTTATCAGATTAATTCATCCTCCCATCCCTATTAAAACAAACGAACAAACAAAAGAAAGACAACAGGCCCAGCAAGGGACAAGGACATATCCAAGTCCAGCAGGGAAACCAAGATGAGAATCCTGACTGCAAATGCAGGGTTCTTTACCAGGTCCTGATCGATAACCAAATTTTTGCTCATGTTACTTTGACTGCTAGTGACATGTTTATTTAATCAACCACCTGTTTCTGTTTTTCCCTCTAAAATATGTGGCACTGAATAGTCAGAGACCAAGGCCCTCGCCCCTCCCACACACACACATGGACTCAGCAGTCACAGGAGGTAAGGGAGGCAGATTTCACGGCAGATTCAAACTCGCACATTACGGAGGCTACGCTTTGGTCAGCAGCTCAGAAGCAGATGGAGAACAGCAGGGGGCTGCCGAGAACTGTGGGTAGGAGTCTTCTGAAAGGCAAGAAATTGAGGTGGCACAGAAGCAGCTGATGGCTAGGACCCCAAGAGGGCTCAGCCCAAATCTGTGCTCTCCCTTCCCACAGGGTGAATGAATGGTCCTAGACCAGAGGATGCCAGCAATCCAGACCTCCATGCTATCAGAGATGGAAAGAACCTGAGATATCATGCATCGTGCCAGCCTTGGTAAAGACAAAAATAGTTCTCACCTCTCACAGTCCGACTCGGTTTAGGAAGACTGTGTTGGGACCAGTGTAGTTGATTCTGGAGGCAAAAAGTGCATACAGAGACCACTTTCACCCTCCACCTAAAGGATTCTGAGGTCCAGTGCTAAAACAATGAATCAAAGGGATGATCTAAGCCAGCGTCAACAAAATTTCTGTAGTATCAGGCTTCTGAAGTCATTTTCCTGTGGAGTTTGGTTTTTTTGTTTTGGGGGGGGCGGTTTGGAACCATTTCCTCCTCTGCTCCCAAATCTCCTCACTCTTGACATCCCTCACTGCAATCTATCCTTCTTTTTGACTATGCATAAATAAGGTGTGAATGACTAATAACAGTGGAGATGGCAAATGATGGCTACATTCACATGGGGAATTCAAGATATAATCTAAACGGTGCAGTTGTGATGGCAGAATTGCAAACATCAACCTGAAAATGGAGAGGCACCTGAGCCATCGGGGCTTCCCATTTCTATGGACATCCTCAGCCATCTTTCCTGCACAGAGGACATTCACATGAAAAATAAGCATGGTTTCCCCACTTTTTTTCTGGCAAAAAAAAACCCTCAAATTTCTATATGTTTGTGCGTGTGTAGTTTTATGGAAGAATATTCAAATCAGTGAAACTTCTGCACAATAAAACAATGTCAAAAGGGCTGAAGCATTACTTTTAGAAATAAACAATAGCACGGATTGCACTCAGATAGCATGGGAGAGCAGAAATGTCTGGGGGGCCTGCTCGAATGAATACATAAGAATGACGTACAATTAGCAATAGCCTTGAAAATGGATCTTTCTCTGATGCTTAAATCAAATAAGATGGTGTTCACGGAAATGCTGTAAAAACGAGAAAGCACCATAGCCATGTTTTCTTTAACACCACATCATAGTTTGAAATGGTTTTGTTCTTATAAGGCACTGATTAAATTGCAGTTGAGTCCTCCCTGCAGTCAGAGTTAGAGATATTTTTATTTTACAGAAGAGGAAACAAAGCTTCAACAAAGTAACTCAAAGCAATGCCTTTCCCAAAACTGCATCCTTGTCTGTCATGATGGGGGACAATGGGCAGGGCACGGAGTTCAAAAACTCAACAAATCTTCCTTGCAGTTGATCCCAAGGAGAGGAAGACAGAATTGATACTTCTTGAGCAATTTCTATGGTCAAGTGAAACTTTTAAGCATCATCACCTCACATGATTCCCAGAAGAAACCTGGGAAGTAGTTACTATCATTATCCCCACTATACTGATGAGAAAGCTGAGGTTCAGAAACGTTAGGAACTTGCCCAAAGTCACACAGAAAGGAGATGGCAGGACCAGATCTCAGACCATTTTCATAGTTCAGAGTTTTCCCACTCCCAGTCATGAATATGCATTGGGTTTGTTTGGAAAAATAACATCTTCCAGCTCTTCTGGGAGGAAGAGGACCTAAGGGTGCCTTCAATCTGGATGGATATTGCCTCGCCAGGAATTCATTTATGGAGTAAGCAACAGTCTCCCTCTCTCTGTAAACCTGCATTCTGCCAAATGAATATATAATGAGGCCTTCGGAACACTGAGACATTATTTTCCCTGAAAATCCTGGACCATTTAGAAGGAGATCAGACCTTGCTTAGCTTGGCAGGGGAGCTGTGTTAGTGATTCATTCCAAAGCATGAAAGGACAGTACAGAAGCAGTCTCTGGGAAAAAAAAAAAAAAGGTGTCAGAGCCAAGAGCAGAAGGCAAGGTCAAGGGTGAGAGGGGAATGAGGGAGAGGAAGGAGGAGGGTGGATGAAGGAGGCAGGCAGGAGGAGAGGCAGCTGCTGTGCTGGGCAAAGATGCCTTTGAAATGCAGACACCAGGTCAGATCTCAATATAGCTGCTGATCCTAAGCTCCTAGGAAAGGAACTGGAGTTAGCACTTCTGTCTGGCCAGAAAGGCAGCTGGAAGATGGAGATAAAAGGACGGCCACTCGTTTCCCTCCACACACCCTGCCATGCACAACTTTGAATGCCTCCGAATGCCAGGGAGAGAAAGGGTGCAGGGTCCAAAGACAGGGGTGGGCCAGAAGGGGGAAGCAGCCGGAAAGCTGATCAAAAACACTTTCAAGTTCAGATTAAACTCTGTAGATTGCAGGAGGCCAATTTAATGGGAAACATTCCCTGTTCTCCCTGTCCCCTCCTCTGGCTTCCCAAGGGAAGGGGACTGGGCTGTGATGTTGCTCATCAGAGAAACCCATGGGTACCAGATCTTATCCAAATGAGCAGCTGTGAAAGGCTAAAAAGATAGAACCAAAAAAAAAAAAAAAAAAAAAGTTTACAAAGTGTCGAAAGGGAAAGAAGGGTGGGAGGGAGGGAATTTAATTACCCTGCATCCTTCCTGTGAAGGGGCAGGACACCCAGGGACATTTAAAGGCCATTAACTGTAAAAGATACAGTTGTTCAGAGGTGGGGTGGGGATGGGGGTTGTCTGGGTGGGGAAATAGGGGACCTGGGCCCCAGTCCCAGCTCTGGCCCTTTACAGTTCCAGGCCTCAGTCTCCCCACGTGGAAAATAGAAAGGGCGGGACACTAATGCCATAGTGCTCTCCTGAGCCAGAAGGCACAATGGTTAAGCCTTCAGAGTGGGCTCGAATCACTCCTCTCCCACCTATAAGCTGTGTGACCCCAGCAAGGATCTAACTTCTCTGAGCCTCCGTTTCCTTCCTGGGAAATGGCAGTGATGATCATTCCTGCATGTTAGGAGTATGGTGAGCACGACCGGCTCACCGGCTCACATATGTTTGAAACACATGTGGCCCACCGATGCACTGATATACGCGCTACCATTATTACAAGGGGAGCTAGAACTGCCCCACAAAGCACGGTGGGCTTTGCGGGAGGAGAACTCCCAAAGATACAGATTTGAGATCCCGTCTTGCAAGTCACTGAGCTTAGCCCTAAGCCTCAGCCTTTTCATCAAAAGTAAGGGGCTTTTGGACATTAAGTGAGGCATGTGCTCTGTAAACCTGAGGTCACCACTGTTGCTGCCTGTGGTCAGTGGACCCCGGGGAGTTATTTTCAGCGGGTTTAAAGTTAGTGGCTGTGCTGGATGAGTGAGTTCTGGAGATCCATCGCACAACACAGCCAAAAATTGTTAAAATCGTGAAGACAGTTAAATCTCACATTAAGCATTCTTAACGTGAAAACCAAAATCCAGAAAAGGAGGGAGCGGGGGCATGAGGAACCTTTAGGAGGTGGTCGCTATGCTATTACCTTGGCCATTGGGCTGGTTTCACAGGTGTATGTATATAGCTAAACGGACCACATTGTGTACTTTAAATATGTGTCCTTTGTTGTTTATCAATGATACCCCATAAAGCTGCTTGAAAGGGAAATTGTATTATGTAATGACAATTTTATATTATGAAGATAAGGTATTTTAGAAGGAAAAAGATAATTAAACAGAAAATGATTAGAAGTCCCATATGTTTTCAATAAGCATAAATTGGGTTTTGCTTGGCATTCAGGAATGTACTGCTATGTAAAATAAATAAACTAATAAATATTCCTGGTAGCTCTAAAGAATGTCTCATGCTCTTAAATTCTGGGATGATATTCTGCACACATTGTAGGGTTTGGAGCATGCATCTTCCTACTCAACAGGATCCAGCATGTGGTTGAACATCACCCCATGGAGCTCAAGGAGCATGTTGGCCTGTCTCTGGCTGGACATCCATGAAATTAGAGGCAGAACCAAGTATGGCTCATGGGTTGTCTTGTAGGGTCTCTGCAAGTGAGGCCTCCAACCTCCCAGGGAAGATGTATGGCCACTAATTGTCACAAACAACAGGATGTTTTCTGCTTCTCTTCTTCTAGTGGCTAGGACACAAGATGCTTGGCCCTGGAGAGAAGTTCGTTCAAAGCCATTACAGTCTCAAGGAGGATTTGATCAGCCATCAGCTATTTCCCTAATTTACAGAATTTTATGGCCTTGTCCACATTAAGAACAAAGCCCACTGCTTCAAATCAATTCTACCTTTTGCTGTGAGAGCTGGTGCAGCACAGAGGAAGGACGAGAAATGGAGTCACACTCTGACCTGAACAGGGACACTTGCTGTGCTGTTTCTGCAGCCCCTTTTCTGTCTGTGGGCCACAATTTCTCCATGAGGGAATGAGAGTCAGTGGCCCTTCAATTACTGGAAGCATAGATGCTCTACATCAACACCTCCAGCTCCAAAGTCAGCCTGGTGGAATGTGGTACACCATTAATGAGGAGGTCCCCTGGACAACCTGTGGGTATCCACATCCTTGTATCCTTGTAGAGCCCCCCCACCTAGGAATGTGGGCAGGGCCTGTGACTTGTTTTGAACCAATATGGCAAAGATGATGGGTTGCTATTTCTGTGATGACTTATATGAGATTGTAGCATTAGTTTTCTAGAAGAATCCCTCCCTTTGATAAGCAAGTGTCCATGCCAGCGAGGCCTGTGTGGCTGGGAACCAGGGAAGAGCTGGGGGTGGCCTCTAGCCAGCAGTCAGCAGGAAGTTGTTTCCTCTGAACTATAGCCATGAGGGACTAAACCCTGCCAAAACCATGGAGGCCCCGCAACGACACACAACTACCAAGATAAGGCTGGAGATGAGAGGGAATCTGGCTGACACATTGATTTCAGCTGGCTGAGCCCCCAAAGTGAGGGGCCCAGTTAAGCCATACCTGCACTCCTGACCCACAGAAACTAAAATAATTAGTGTGTGTTGCTTTAAGCCACCAAGTTTGTCATAATATTGGTGACAGCAATAGATAATGAAGGCAATGTGATAAAATGTTTAAATATTGCTACTCTGGAGGTAGGCTAGGAATAACTATTGAATGGACTTGCATAATAACTGTGTTAATCAAAATATAACATAGGTGTTACTCAGGGCCTCCTTCTGCAGAAAAAGTCCCTAGACACAGCTTCTGCCATTTGGGCAGCCCCACTCATACCATGAAATCTGATGCCCCATCCCCACTCTAGCGACAGCACCTCAGCACCACCCAGCAGGAAACATGATATGAGCCACGTAGGTGATTTGAGACTTTCTAGTAGATACTTCCAAGTGGTAAGAAGACAAGTAAAGCTGATTTTAGAAACACATTTGATTGACCAGTATAGAAAAATGTCCTTTCAACATGTGGCACTAACCCCATTTGGAGGGCTCAATAGCCACCTGGGGCTGGTGACTATGTAAATGGGGCAGGGTTAGCCAGTCACCTCCTCTGGAGGCAACTAGTCCATTGGTGGGCTGTCCATCAGAGAGTCCTGTGATCTCTCCCGACAAGATGAGCGGGACCAGTCTCATTTCTTCCGTAGGCAGTTTGAATTAAGACGCACGGAAAGACAGGCCAGTGTGTATTAAGAGCTGCAGCTGAAGGAAAGGATGGGGAGCTTCCGAGGTCATGAAGGGCCAGGAGCAAGTTTCAGTGTGGAGGAGGGGGTCCCAGAAACTCAGGAAGCAGAGAAAAGCAAAGGACAGCGGAATGCAGCAGATAAATGGAGTCTAACCAGAGGCGGGTTATTGGGTGGGGGGGGGGGGGGAGAAAGAGTTCTACTTTCCTCCATGAAACAAATATTTATGGAGCAGTTCCCATGCACTGAACACTGGGCCAGGCAGGAGGCACATAGCAAATAGTGAAACAGATCCCGTCCTTGCCATTGTAGAATTGACAGTGGAGTGGGAAAGGACAGAGGTGCAACAAACAGCTACCCAAGTAAATACGTTGTTACAAAAAGTGCTTGGAAGGAGACCTCCAGGCTACCTACTTTGTATAGGGGCCAGCCAAGGCATTTTAGATGAAGTAACAATGAAGCCAGATCCCGGCAAATGAGCAGAGGCCTCCCAGTGACAAGAGGAGATGAGAGTGTTCACGCAGAGGGATACAAGAAGGGAGACAGGGAGGCAAGAGTCACCTGGGCGTTCTAGAAGCTCACAGGAGGCCATGGGCAGGAGCAGAGGCTCATGAGGCACAAGTGGATGCTGGAGAAGCTGGAGAAGCAGACAGGGGAGGGACATGCAGGACCTTGAGGGCTGCACAAAAGGGGCCCTGGACTCTCCTACAGGACTTCTGGGAGCCTCCATGAACCACTCCGTGAACCATGGGAGAACCACTCTCCCATGACAGGATCCTTGAGAAACGGCCTCATTCTTGAGTCCTGATTCTTTGATGATTTCCATGAGACTTTGTTCCCTGTTTAACTCCACATGTGTCTCTAAAATAACTCCCTCCTTTTGAAATAGTTTGAGTGGACCTCCATCTCTTTCCAGCAAATAACCCCAGACAAGAGCAGTGCCCACGTTGTGACTCACCCTGGGCGCTCCACTTTGCATCACTGAATGGATTGGTGGTCACAGTCACCAAATGCCCTGTGGGCGGTATGACCCCAACAGCCACCACCTCCTTACCTTTGGAGTCCCAGACACCTCATTCATCCCACCCTAGTCCCAGCTGCCTCATAGTAAGACTGTGAAGGAGACTTCATTACCCTCGGTTTCCAGGTGACATTCCCAAGGTCACACAATGAGAGTTCACCCGGACCCCTTGAGGAATTGGCCATTTTTCTGGGGAGATGCCTGGTTCAGTTTGCAGGCATGAAATGAGCACATGCCCTAGAAGCATTGGGGAAGGAAATAAATACTGACTACTATGTTTCAAGGTGCTTCATGGACATCACACCATGGGATCTCTCACAACCACCCAAGGAGTCCGCTATTATCCCATTATCTTATAGAAGAGGAAACTGGGATTCACAGAGTAAGTGAAATATGTTTCTATTAGAAGAATGGGGTTTTAGACCCATGTCCAGCTGACTCCAAAAGTGCCACCTTCTGAGTATCTGAACTGATGTAAAGCTGTATAAGGCCACCTCAAGCTTCTTCCCATATTCTGGGAGCTGCTAAAGACGCATCCCTGACCACATAGCCCAGACCCAATAAATGGGTGGGTTAGACAAATGATGTGGCAGCCAAAGATGTCACCACCTAATTTCTCCTCCATCTTTAGCCCTCTACACCTTTTAAATTGCCCAATTTAGGTCAGGGAGCTAATTACTGCCAAGAGATTCTATGCTCCCACTACCTGAGCCTAGTGGCCTGGGGTCCTGGCAAGTGCCTCCTCCCAGAACTCGGAGAGTACAGAGGAGCCACAGAGAGGACAAAGGACTTTATTAAGGACCTGACAGTGAGGAGGTGGAGGGAACATCTCGGCCAACCTCTGCCAACTTGTCTTGCTAAGCACGTGACATAAGGAATTGGAAAGGTCTGGATAAGCTAAGAGTCCTCAATGAAACATGAAAAAGACCAACTAAAGAAATAAAAATAAATATCAGCTGCCATAGGTGTGTGTTTGTCTTGGTCCTGATTCTTTTGCAGCAAGCTCCTGGTACCCAGTGGAGGACCAGCCAAACGCAGTGATCAGATAAATGGACAGGTGGATGGATGGATGGATGGATGGATGGATGGATGGATAAATGAATGGTGGCTGAGAGGAACAATGGACCAGGGACCAGGAGACCAGGGCTCAAATTCTAGCTCTGCCAAACCAGAGACTTATCCCCTGACCCCAGGGCAGCACTTATTCCCTCCAGACTCCATCCCTAAACCCAGACCCTAGACACCTCACCCATCCAGCCTAAGCACCCCAGCTCCCTTGCTGTGTCGGGGTGGGGGGATGCAACCCCCTTTCCAAGACATTGCAATGGGATTAAGATAGCACTGTCGGGCCTGCCAGCAGCACCCACACCCATCCCATGACAAGATCACACTGCATCTCCGCCCACCATGACACAAGGACGCCTACACTGGTTCTCATGGGCAATGCAGAGGGAGTCCTTTTTCACCAAACTCCATTGGCTGAGTGTTTTCCAGTGGGGTTCAGGTTCAATCAACGTGCAGAAGACAACATGATGGAGGACGTGCCCTCCCGACATGAAGCCCTGATGGTTTGAATCCCACATCTGTGTCCTTCCTTCCTGAAGTACGTACTGAGCACCGACTACTCACAGGTGCTGCGCTAGTCGCTGGCAACACACAGTAAAGTAAAGAAAACCATCCTCTGTCATCTAGATACCAATAATCTCACACAGGGTCCAGAGGGAATTCAGATAACCTCCATGAGCATGCGCAGTAGTTACAACAATGCCAAGTACCAGGAAGGAGGCACAGTGAGCGCTGAGGGCAGGCAACCCGGTGTCCCAGTCTGGAGGACCAGGGCAGACCTTCCTGAAGAAGTGGGGTCTGAGAGGAGACTGAGTGATGTATGGGAATGAGCAGGAGAAGAGCTGGGTGGGCATGCCAGGACCACGTTCACAAGAGCAGGAAGGAGCAGCACCTTGTCTCGTAGATGCTCTGGCACCACTGGCTGATTTTCCTCACTTACAGGATACAAACGTCCTCAACCTGTATTCCCATTTGATCTGTCAATTCTTCTAAGTCTTTATCACACTTTATCAAAAAGTGTATCAGTGTGAGAAAGTGAACGTCTGCCACCCCTCCCCTCCGGCAACTGCAAAATTGAAATCCTGTGAAGACAGCAGCACATTTCCTATTTTAATTATTTTTGCATCTTCCTTGGCTGGTCTCTGTTTTTTGATGACTCTTTTCATTCCCTCCTAGAAGCAGGCCCCATTCCTTCCCTCAGTGGAAAATACATTTGTCTCTACCGATGTAGAAAATGTTTCAAGTATGTCAGGATGCGCCTGGAGAAACAGTGTGAGGGAATTCTGCTCTCTTAGAGGTGCTAGAAACCAGCAACGTGAACAAAGAATGCTTGCGCAAAACTTGGGTGTAACCTAAGCAGCCGTGAACTTGGAGGTGACCTTGACTTTCACAATAACTAACTGGGTGACCTTGAGTTGGCCCTTCTACTCGGTACCACAGCCCCTTCTGAGTGCTTTACAGGGATTAGCTCATTCAACCCCTATAATAGCTATGGGATAGAAGATGGTAGCAGCCCCATTTACATTCCATGAGAGAAATGGAGCCACACATACTTTGCCCCAGATTCCCTAGGAGGCAAGGGCAGAGCTAGGACATGAACCTGGCCAGTCTGTCTCCAGAATCCCTACTTTTACCACCAGGTTTAATTTTCTCAGTGCAGTAAAAATGGGATTCCCCTTTCAAATATAGGGAAACTTGAGGGGCAGAGGGGCAAGTCACTTGTCAACTTTCACACAGCTAGGAAATGGCAGAACTGCGATGTGGACCCAGGTGTTCTGGCTTATCTTATCCGCACATACGTGGCTACCTTTGAAGATGGTCATGCCTTTGTGAACCTGGCTCCCAGTCACTGGCCATTGGCCTCGTGTGGGGTTCCTACATGTGCTAGAGAAAGAGAGAAATAAAATAAGCAGAGCCAGTCTAGGATGAGAAGGATGAGAAGAGGATTCCCTGGAGATTGTGGTGAGCTTTAAGTCAGGCAATGATGATACAAGATCTAGTTTAGTGCCTGGCTTATAGTAGAAATCCAGTAAGTGGGAGCCCCTCCTTCTTGCCTGGTCCATGAATGTGGAAGGATTACAGGGTTGGGAATGAGAAGAGGAAAATGGGTATTAGGGTGAAAAGGACACCATAGTGGTCACTTGGTAGAATCCACTTTCTAGTACAAAAATCCCTAAAAAGCATTCTTCCAGTGCTTGTTTAAATGCCTTCTATGACAGAGAATTCACTACCTCAAATAAGAAATGAATACACTCTAAGAGATAAAAATGCTGAAGCCAGGGAGGGGCTAAAGTTATTGATCCCTAAAAATGGGGGAGGATCACCTTCACAGCAGTTTATGTGAGGGTTCATCTTGTCCACAAATGCTCTTACTGAAATGTTCAACCCATAGCAAGTTAACAATTTATGAGTTTAGTTAATACTATTTTCAGTGCTCTTATGATTAGTGCTGTTGCTGTTGTAATGAAGTCCCTAAAATTTTGTTTTGTTTGTTGACCAATTTCAGGGTCAACAAACCTGGGCTCCAGCCTCACCACCATCACCTCCAAGCACAAGATCCATGGGCAGATCATTCACCAGCTCCAGGCTTCTGTTTCACAGTAGCAAAATGTGACAAATAATAGTGCTGACCTCCAAGGATAAAAGATTTTGTATCCAGACCACTACTCCCTGCTCAATAAAGAGAAGTTACAATTATTAAGAAAATATGGGTCCACTTATGGGAAGGTGAAGGGGCCACAACCTGCTAATCCCAGAAGAGAGGAATCGGAGGGCTCACATGACTGCTATTTCTTGGGTAGGAGTTAGACCAGAAACCATCTCCTCTCTACCATTCTCCTGCCCCATTTCTTTTATGATAGCCCTGAGATCCCCCAGGACATGAAGAATCATTGTCTGACCACCAGAGCTATCCAATGGTGGAACTGGCTGTCTTTGAAGGAAAGAGCTCCCTGTCAAGAAGGTGTTCTAGCTGAAAACTCATGATAGACCTGCTAGAGAGAGAATTCAAATAGTGAATCAGGGGAGAAGGGTAGGGAATGGCAAGAGAGCTGGGCAGATGGTAGGGATCAGAGGAATGGTTGTAAAACTGTGTTCATGGAACCCCGATCTTAGTACGGAGCCTCAGGTTTAGACACAGAGGATGAAGGCGGTCACACAGCTAAGGGTCCAGGCTCTCCTCACCCTGCTCCAAAAGGAGAATCTCCACTTCTGTTGGTTTGGAGATGGAGGTTTCTATCAGTTAGCGATTGCCACAAATTTGCTGCTATAAAATACCACAAAACCTCAGTAACTTCAACAACGAACTTTTCGTCTCTCACTCATTGGCATGGCTCAGTCAACCTAGACTGTGCAGTTTTGATCTAGTCCATGCACACTCATCACAGGGGCAGGGTTAGGGGGCAGGGATGGGATAGGGTCCACTGATATAAGTTGGATTTGGCTGGAAGAGTCTGGCTCTGCTCCACTTCTCTCTCATCCTCCTCTGAAACCAGAGGATACTCATCACATGCCTCTCCCATGTTTTAGACTATTTGGAAAAGCAGCTTCTTCTCTATATGTACAGCCTCAGAAGAGAGACCGTTGAGACCATTCACCTTTGTCTTTCTGAATAGATTTGGGTTGTACGACGTCACTGATATTGCAGATTGAGAAGGATAGGATTTTCAAGTGAGAGGAAATGACTTTTGGAGTCCATAAATATGACTTTGTCCATTAAGACCTATACCTTGAGAAGACCAGAACAACAAGTATAAAGCATAAAATCCCAGAAAGGGGAAGAAAAAGGGATAGTGCTTCAAAAGAAGTTTTCACCTTCATGGAGAAAGGAGAATAAAGTATAATGGGGTGGCAAGAAGAGGAGAAATACTAGTTCTTAGATCCCCCAGGTTCCCAGTCTCCCAAGCTAAGTTCCCAGTGTGGGAACTTACACACCAATACTGTATAACAAATGCAAAATCTTAATGACACATTACATTAAACCTGTATGTTCTTAGATCTATAGGTCAACTAGGGGTCAATTTATTTAAGCTGGGCTTATCTGAAGTGGTTCTGCTCTATGTATCTCTCATCCTCCTTGGATCAGATGGAAAACTAAGGAATGTTCTCTTGGTAGCAGCAGAGGCATAAGAGGGCAAGTGGAATCAGAGAAGGGCCTATGAAGGCCTAAACTTGGAGATGACCCACCCTTACTTTGGCCTCATTCTTTTGGCCAAACCAAGTGACATGGATAAGCTCAAAATCAAACAGGGCAGGAAAATGGGGGAGGGGGTGAACCGCCTTCATGAAAAAAATTCCAAAGTCATATGCAGAGTATGAATATCAACGTTGGCAGAAGATCTTGGGGCCAATAATGCAATCCACTCAGGGTGAAATGATAGGAACCCAAGTGAGCTTGGGAGATTATGGATCAGGGGTACAGTTGCCTGCAACCAAGACCCAACACAGGCAGCCACCATAGCTGAGATTTCCAGGCACGTGAGCCAGGGACAGACTCATAAGTCCCAGTCACCAACAGAAGATGCTGAGAAAGCAAACAAACAGGGCATGGAAGTACTCGTTGGTGGACCTGAAGACCTCTGACAGCTGGGGTACAGGGAGGGAGTCTGAAGGACTGATAACCTGATAACTGTGAGCCAGAACAAGACCACCGACCATAGACGGAGGTCAAGGACCCATCACAGGACAAGCCACACTCCAAGGAGGCCCACAAGGACCAAATGCCCTCCTGCCAATAACTGGTGGATAAAAGTAAGGCCACTGAAAATTAGCTCAGCACTCCTACCTCGGGGAGACAAGGAGAAGGAGGGAGATGAAGAGAACCTTGACACACCTAAGTTGGATCCCAAATTGATCACATTTAAATCTGAAATTCACAGAGCTCTATGAATGCACGGGATTAAGTTTTCTGCCCCTGGCAGAAATGGGGACTTACCAGGTAAGGACCGTGACAATGAAATAATGAAAGTTACATCCAAGCCTGGTTTATAGATGGTGGTGACTATGAACTTATAACCTGTGACTTGTGTGTATCCACTTCCGTACACTGTAATCACATTTTCTTTTTGCTGGACTTCTTATCGCTTTTCATCAGAAGATCAATTACACCGCTAATGGAAGTCTTTTAAAGGCTTGTGTCAAAGCCCTACGCAAAGGGCACAGGAACCCCCCCCCCTTATGATATTCGAGTTTGCCTTTCCTCTTCCTTGAGTCTCACAAACACAGACGGATGGTCTTCTGCATCAGCTAATGTGGAGGGAGTCTCGTTGTCTGGCATTCTCCAGGGGAAGTTTTAACTTGTGGCTTAGTGCATTGATTATGTCGCTTTTCCTTTTCATTCTGTGTTTCTGGGAGGGGGCAAGGAGTGGGGGATGAGAGCAGATTGGAGCCAAGCTGTCCTCATTTGACTTACCAGTATTTGGAAGGCACTTAAGTTTTTCTCTTTTCTATTGGAATAGGAGTGAAATCCAAAATTCCTAGCTGTCTCTAAATACCAACTGACTAAGCTTAAAGACTCCCAAAATAAACAGCTTAGCATTCCGGAAAGTTACCAGAGACCTGGGGGGTTTGGTAAATGAAGCACGAACCTCTTGCCCTCCTCACTTAGATTCTGCCCAAGTGGCCCCAGCATTGCCAGGGAAGGGGATGGATGTTTGTCTTGTAGCTAGTTGATAAGGGATGGGTTTCTAACACTTTGGCTTGTGATGCTGGGGCCCCAAAATAGAATGTTACATTGCCAATAAGATGAAATGCAAATTTAGCTGGGTTAGATTGTTCCCCCTCCTCTCTACCTGTCCCATGCCTTCCTATCCTTAAGGGGCTGATTAAAGTCTCCCTTTGTCCTGTGTATCTTCCTAAAGCAGGGCATATACTCACGGCATCTAACTCTTAAGCAGCACTTACTTCAGGGTTTACAACACCAGGCCCAGATGTCGTCACTCCCATTCCCTGCCCTGTACAGACATTACTAATTGATCACAGCACTTCCTCCTGCTGATCTCATATACAACCTCACAATTCTGTGCTCCAGGCAGCTGGTACCGATCAATGGGACTTGGCACTTAGGGTGAAGCAGCTCTGTAGTACCAGATTTAGATTCTATTTTGAACCCCTAGGCACTGAAAATAAAAATAAGCATAATAATAGCTATCGTTTATTGACTGTGCTAGATACCTTTCAAAGATCATCCCATTTATTCCTTTTCACAACATTACAAAGTGAACATTAACTTCCCCCATTTCGTGAATAAGAAAACTTGGACTCAGAGAAGTCAACTAATTTGCACAAGGTCACACAGCTGGGAAATGGTGGAAATGGAGGAAGAGTCTAGTTCTAATACACTTTGAGGTCCCTGGGGTCTCTATTTCTGCAACAATCCACCATGCCCCACGGGTGGGTTGTCCTAACATGTAATGTTATTTCATGCTTTGAGCCCGTTCCTTACACAACCCCCTTTTTCCAGAATGCCCTTCATCTTTCCCAGCTGGTGGAAAGAAACCCTCTAACCTCCTGAGAACCAGCACTGTAGGCATCACATCTTCCAGAAAACCAATCCTGACCCACCTATAACTTGTCCCATTTTTGGTTTTGCTCCCCTACCTCCCCCCAACCAAGAGAGGATTCTTACCTTTAAAATTGTCCTTGAAAGTAGAGTCTCAGCACTACTGATTCTTCTATACCAATGAAGGAAGGAAGGAAGGCGCAGACCTGAGGCCCTCAAGTATCTGTTGTTGAGCTTTCAGTTCCCCAGGAATTCAGCTGACCCCTCGCATGTATTCCCATTGCTTCTTGGCTAGGGTACGGAGTTCTTTGTTTAGGGAGCCATCCAAGCAGGCAGGAGGACCCAAGGACCCACTTAAATGTGGAGACATAATTAACAAAGGCCACGCAAGGGAACACACCCGGAGTGGAGACCCAGAACCTTTGACCAGCAGAGTGAAGGTCTTAGATAAGAAATGCAGTGCCAAGTGTCAGATCCAAAAGGCCATATCAGAGGAACAATGGGTAGATACAGCAGCCTTCTTCACTTCTGTCTGCCCCTCCAACCCTCCCCCAGACTGCCCTCAGGTTAGCTTTCTCAGACAAGCATCCCTCTACCCTGAAAATAAACCCTCTCATGGCTCCCCATTGCTCCCAAGTGAAAGGCCCAAACTTTTTAACATGGCACACAAGCCCTTCACAATATGAGCCCAAATGTCCTATCCAAAGCCTTCTTCTGCCTCTCTCCAATACACCCCTGACATCTCAGGAACCTCAAGTGCCTTGAATCTCAGCCAGGTGACTCCTGGTGTGTGTGGGCCTTTGCTCCTGGTAATCTCTTTTCCTGGAATGATCACTTCCTTCCTGTTGTCCCAGATAGCCCCTACTTAGTCTCCATGACTCAGTCATCACCTTTTCCTGGCTTCCAGACTAGGTTAAGGAACTGCTGTGTGCCCACAGCCCCCTTCCTCAGCCACAACACTTACCTTGCTTATTCACCTGTGCAGCTAGTGCCCAGTAGTTGGATGGCAGTGCACAGGCCACTTTTGATGACCGAGGGCTCACATGCAGAATGACGAGTAGCTCAGGGCCAGTGACTTAGAGCAAAGACGGGGATGGCAATTTGGGTTGGAGCTTTGTCTTTATGGGTTGCCAGCACCCATTGTAAGGGGTTAACGTGCGTAGTAGGAGACACACTTGATCCTCTGACCACTCTGAGGTTAGAATTTGCAATCCTGCTTGAAAAGAAAACTTTCAATGCTTCTCTGTACCTATGGATGCCGCCCTCCCCGCTGAATTTCTGGGCTGCTCCTACCTGACGACACACACTGTCTCTCCATTTCTGGACCTCTCTGAAGATGACGCTGGACCTGGGCTGCACTCCTCCCCCTCTCTCTTCCCTTTCCTATTGTCCTGCTTGACTTCATTGGCTGGGCTGTGTCCACCCTCTTCCAGTCTCCACTAACTACAACAACACTAATATCAAATAACTACATGTCAGGGAGTGCTTATGGTGAACCAGGCTCCATGTTTTAAGTGAATTTTCACAGTGCATCCATTTTTCTGTTGCTCAGAGAAGGAAAGAAATGTGTCCGATGACACACAGCTAACAGGTTTCACTGCCAGCATTCCACCTGGTTTTCTGGGGCCCAGAGCCTAAAGAAATTCCTCCCTCTGTTCACAACGATCTGGTCTCCCAGAGGCATCCTCTCTCCCTGCCAGTCACTGAACTTCCAACGGACAGAGGAAAACGCCACCTCTACTATGTTCTCTCTACCCTAGTCATTTCCCCTTTCTCAATAAATTCACTTAAGAGTAAAGCATTTGATGGACAGTTTAATAGAGCTCTCCTTAAACCTGGCCACATTAATGATTTCTGGCAGGCTAAATGCCAACTTCCGTAGCTCAATAGCTGTTTTCCTTCCTTAACAATCCGTGTTTCACTTGGGGTTCTTTATTAGGTGGACAGAGTACAGTGCTTTAAAGGGTCATCACTAAGTCAGCAGACCTGGGATTGAAGCCGGACTCGTTGTGTGACCTTGTACAAGTCATTTAACCTCTCTGGACCTTAATGGTTCAAAAATGATGACAGTGATGTCCAGTCCTGCCTACATATTACGATGGAATATTTCAATGTGTCTGTAATTTTTCAAGTTCCTTGGAAAGGGGGCCAAAATACATAAACAAACATTTTGCCCTAGTGGGTTCTTACTTTTACATATAAAAGTACAAGATTTCTCTGTAAATAGCTTTGCTACCTTACGGTCGCTTGGATAATGCTGATAAGCTCTGCCCACTTACCTTTTAATGATCTATAATTTCCTGGAAACTGGGGATTTTGTTTTCCTTCATGAGAGCATTTTTATCTCTTTTTTAAAAATTTTTATTTATGTATTTGACAGACAGAGATCACAAGTAGGCAGAGAGGCAGGCAGAGAGAGGAGGGGAAGCAGGCTCCCAGCTGAGCAGAGAGCCAGATGCGGGGCTCAATCCCAGGATGCTGAGATCATGACCTGAGTTGAAGGCAGAGGCTTTAACCCACTGAGCCACCCAGGCGCCCCTCTTTTTTTTTTTTTTTTTTTGAGCTAATGTACACTGAAATATATTCTATCAGAAAAGATAAAGAAAAAAAAAAAAAGCTTTAACCTGATTCTTCCACACACAGTATGCACCATATTTATAGATAGAGCAATTGAGTCTCAGGGATGTTAGGTAACATCCCCAAGGTCACACAGCAAGTAGATGGCAGAGTTGAGGCTCAGTTCTATGTCTTTAACCAGCAAGGAGTACAGCCTCCAAATGGATAGTGTATAGGACCAGGGGAAGGTGGAGCACAGTGAAGTGTGGGCTTCTGGGCAATAGGGCAGCTTTATTCTCTGGTTGCAGAGGGAGTTGAGATGCTTAAAGCCTTGGAATCGATGTAAAAAGCCGTAAGCAACCATCACTTTTACTTTCTAAAATCTTTTCTTACTTTTAAATTCCCTGGCTCTGGCCCACTACCAAAGCCCCAGGTTATATGTTTAGACAATGAAAGCTGTCATCCCAAGTCCTGCTTGTGAGAAATTCCTGCTGCAGCTCAGCCCCATGTCCCGTGGGGGAAAAGGCAGAACAGGGAGCTTGGCGCCGGCACCATAGTAATTATTAAGTAGTATCCCAAGACTGTAAATATATCTTTTGATGTCATCCCTCCTCACCTAATTGGGCATGAGAAACACTGACAGCCTCACCTTTGTAGGACTTCATCAGACAAGGTGGGGCCATGACCTCTAAAGACATGAATGGGTCCAGCCAAGCACTCTTCCATACTTCATCTTGTTTCATCCTCACAAGCAACCCTTTCGGATGAGGAGGAAACAGAAGCTCAGAGAGCCTGAGTCGCTTGCTTAATGTCACACAGCCAGTAAGTGGAAGAGCTGGTCTGTGTGCCCTGGGCGCATTTCTCAATCACCATGTTAAATGCTCTGGGCCGGGGTGGAGGGCGAACTCCAAGGCCAGCATCACCTGCTCTTGCTTAGAGTTTAGCTATGTCCAGCTTTCTCCAGAAGTAGACCCAGCCTTGTAGACCCAGCCACTCAGAAGGCCAGGAGGAGTCCACAGGTGCCTCCAAGGGCCGGAGAGGTCCTCAGAAATCACAGGACGGCCAATAAGGAGATGTGGGTTTTCCTTCCGGTCTAACCGCCGGCTCACTGCACTTCAGTTCTCTGCAGTGAGTCCGAAAGTTTGTCCAAGTGGCCTCTGGGGATGCTCTGGGCTACAGAGGATCCAAAGAAAAATAAAATAAGGCAGAGTCCTTGCTTTTGAGCAACCTCCCGCCTCCTAAAGGAGACAGGTAAGAGATAGAACTTTAAGACAAGAGCGACAAGAGTCAGCGTCTGGTGGAGGGGGAGGGGGAGTATTTCCCTGGGAGCTGCAAACGCAAGGATTCATTCCAAATAAGACACATTATAGGGCAGCCTCCACTGCAAACATGGTGTGCATCTTATTGGTTTTTTTTTTTAAATGCTGAATGATAACTGTTGCTTTCAGATCGATGGTTCGGAATAGACGTGGTACTTAACACCTCAGTTCTGTGGACAATTCATCCCTCCCTCCAGCCTCCTCCCTGGTCTGTCCCAGTGTCAAGGTTTACAGCCCAATAGCTCAGTGTTTCTACAAGGGTGGGGGGGGGGGGGCTTGTACTCAGTAATGGTGCTGGCTTGTTCCATTATAGAAGCCAATTTATTTTATCTGTGTGAAATAAAACCCAGTTGTCTTGATCCTTTCTTCTGAATCACATCTAATTTGATTCTCTATTGGGGTTGGGTTTGTCTCTTCCTCTCTTTTCGTCTGAAGTTTTAGGAACAGCCCAGGACGGATGCAGAAGCAAATTGATGTAAGGGGCAGAGCTCAGAAGCAAAACAAGAAGCTGTGGCCCTTCGACCATCAGGGGCCCCCGACATCCAACCCCTGCCCTGAAGGGGGCACAAGTGGGGGAAGAGAGGCAGCCTGCCTTTTGAACTCTGATTCTGGGAAAATTTGAATGTGGAACCTGAGAACCTCGCTGTGTCCCTGTTACATCACCAGCCCCAACCCTCAACACCTCAGGCCACCCTGAGATTTTTGGTTGTCACTCCTTTAATGCTCCATGGTCCTTCTCCTGGCCAGTGTTTCACATCCTATGCTCTCTGGCTAGAAGGTATATCTAATCCACTTCTCCCATCCTTGACCCTCCAAATTCTACTTATAATTCATAATTATTTTCTACTACTCATTGCTGTCTCTAGAAAGTCCTCCTGGAGGCTCCACGTTCTGGGTGATGTGCCTCCTTGGGGGTCCCTCCCACTCTATACTCCCAATCAACCTGTAGTCCTCACCACCAGCCCATCCCTCTCCCTCATGAGACTGTAGTCCCCTGAGGTAGGGGCCACGGCTGCCTCATCACCCACACTCTGCCACCTCCCAGCCATGTGACCATGAGGAAGTCATGTGACTTCTCCGTGTCTGTTTCCTTTTCTGGAAACTTGGGATAATGGCAGGGGACGTTTTACGTGGATTAAATACTAATACCTACAAAAGGCTTTGAACAGAGCCTGGCACACAGCAAGTACACAATAAACGGTAGCTGCTTTCATTACTCACCGCTATTTCACCAACACTGACCACAATTCCTCTTATAAAGCTCTTGCTCAGTCGAGGTTTTATGAGAATGAATATATAAATGTTGTGCTCTACAGTTTTCGCTGTCTACCTTAGACCAGACGGGACCTCAGGGATCAGCTGCTACATATACAAATTAAGTTTCCTTTTGTATTTCTTCTAATTCAGGAAAGTACAAGAGGTAATAAAAGTGAGACAGCCACCCCCCCTACTCCCCTAAATGAGATGGTCAGTCTTATGATCTACGTGTATGGGGGAAAGGGCCAGAGTTCAGAGGGAGGTGACTGCCTCAACATAGATGGGCAGTGTGTGCAGAGACAATTGGGTAAAATGAGGCACATGATGCTCTTAGCAGAGTGTCTGTGTTTCCTGTGGTGAGGCTGGACCCTTGCTAGCTATCATCCTCCTCAGAGGACTGCCACCCCTTTGTACCCTCAGTTGGGTGACCCCAGGCAGCTTTAGCCACCATCCTTGGGACCCCCAGCCCTTTGCATTCTTCCTCTCTAATCCAAACAGGACCTGGGTTCAGGTCCAGGGTGGGCATTGCAGTTGCCTCATCTCTGTTCCTCAGCAGCCAGCATGAGGCACATTGCAGGAGTGCAGTAACGTGAGCTGATTTTGTGGTGCTCTTTCCCTCCTCGGGTCGGTGAGCCAATGGGATCTGTGTTGTTAACATGGGAGAAAGCCTGGCCCCTGGGTTACCATGTGTTATGGTCAGATCAGAGAAAACCCAGGTACAATAACCATTATCCTGAGCCACAAGCATATCACAGAGGACATGACTCTCAGTGTTCTGCACTCTCTCCATCCTCTTGTCAGCCCTGTGGGATAGACACCATCTCCATCCTCACTCTGCAAAGTGAGTGAGGTGCTGGAGGCTGGGATGGTGGCTGCATGACTTGGAAGCACTTGAACCCACACAAGGGGGTCTAGGTCTGAGCTCTCCAAGGTCCCACTCAGCCAAGTCTCTCAGATACTCCTGTCCTATCCCCTCTCTCTCTGGGCCTTCAGAATTCCAGGCCTCCACACCTCCTTGATTTCAGACTTTATAAATCTCTAATCTAAGTATTTATGTTCTTTCCAACCTTACCCTTGACCTTAAACATGATCATTATTGCTTCAATTCCCCATAAGAATAGACTTCTGGGAAGTGGAAAGGCCCAAGAGCTTCCTTTGTAAACTCCATTCCAATGTTAAGTGAGCATGACTCAGACTGGTTGCATGTTGAAGTCTCCCAGGGGAGTTTTTTAAAAAATTCAGATGCATGGGCCCCACCTCTGCCCCCCACCCCAAGTTAGAATTTCACGGGCTTGGGCTCAGACATCTCTATTTAAAAAGAAAATATCGGGGCACCTGGGTGTCTCAGTGGGTTAAATCCTCTGCCTTCAGCTCAGGTCATGATCCCAGGGTCCTGGGATGGAGCCCTACATTGAGCTCTCTGCTCAGTGAGGAGCCTGCTTCCCCCTCTCTCTCTGCCTGCCTCTCTGCCTACTTGTGATCTCTGTCTGTCAAGTAAATAAATAAAATCTTTTTTTTTTAAATGAGAGGCTTACGTGGGACTTCTGGCTTCTTTTAATACCTTTGTTACCTTGGGGAAGGTTCTGAGCCTCAGTTTCCCCATCTGGAAAGAGGGGCCAATGCCATGTACCTCAATAAACATGAAAAGAGAATGCATGCACCAGGCATTCAGCACTGACCTTGGTGCACAGCAAGTGTTAAGTACTGTTACCCGTATTTTAGACCTCTGTAACACCAAACCAACATGCTCCTACTGGCTCAGACCATGAGTATTCGGGGACTGGGCCAGAATTTCAAGAACCTTCAGTCTTCCAGGTGCCAACTTAACAGATATTTGTTTTTAAACTATAAGGATTGGGGACTTAATCCATAGGAAACAGACTTGGCGAAACCCCATAAGAACCAGCACAACTTCTAACTCAAATGATGTCCAGGCCTTTATTCATGGATGTAAAATTAATTTAACAGTCGTCTCCAGCTAGAGCAACTCCAGAGAAAAAAAAAAGAAGAAGAAGAAGAAAAAGGATGGTTAGTTCCAAAGCAGGAGATAGAGGGAGTGAGCACATCAGACAAAGGCAGTCCAGATCCAAAAAGATCTGAACAGGTCTGAGACACGAGCCAAATCTACCAGGGTGGAATTTAACAGGGACAGATGCTCAATAAATGCTGATTTGAGAGAATGTTAAATCTCATTTCTGGGTTCTGAAAACCAGACACATAAATGCAGGATAGGGAAATTATGGTATTACCAGCTTCAATGCTCAGTCAGCTAATGGCTGCTGAGCCTTCATGTGCCAATCACTGTGGGGTCATGGTGGAGAATGGAGCTCTGAAGCCAGCCTGCTTCCACCATTTACCAGCTAAATTATTTACCTCTCTGGGCTTCTGTGTTCCCATCTAGAAAATAGAGATAAAAGAGTGTCTACCTTCTGAGTTGCTGAGAGAATTAAATGAGACAGTGTCTCAGCCCTGTCCTAGAGATGCAGAGAAAAAATAAAACAACTCCCACCATCAAAGAAGTAACAGCCTAGCAAGACAGATTGTTGTACAACCCGCCAGGGCTAGTCTGTGCGTGAGTCTGTCCCTGAGATACTACAGAGCAGGGGTAGACAAACTACAGCCTATGGGCCAGGTCCAGCCCACTACCTGTTTTTATAAATAAAGTTTTATTGAAACACAGCCACGCCCATTCCCTTACGCATTGTTTATGGTTGCTTTCCCACTGCAGCTCTAGGGTTGTGTCCTTGCAACAGAGACCACATGGCTTGCAATACCTAAAATATGTAGTATGTAGCCCTTATAGAAACATTGTGCCAGCCCGTTATAGAGGAAGAAGTTACCTCTGTATTAGAAGCCAAGAAAGGAGAGAGTTTTTAGCCCCAAGATGGGTTGAATCTGCTAAATAGGAGAATATATCTCTTTTCCAATGAACGGATTTGAAGTGTTACAGTTTAATAGCTGGACCAAGGTCATAAATGTTAGAGGCGGGATTCAAACCTGAATCTAATAATTCTGCATGTCAGGCTCTCTTCACTCTCCCAGGCAAATTAGTACAATCAGCATATTCAAGGTGGGTACTGAAAAACGAATAGAAGTCTTCCAGATGGAGATAATGTCCAAAGGGTGAAAAAGCTATCCAAAGATACAGATGGAAGAGCAAAAACAAAGTGTCCAGGACGTAAACATATTCGGAAAATGCAAACAGTTGAGTGCTAAGAAGTTTGAGACTATGGAAGCTAGAGAAGAAGAAGAAAGAAGAAAGGAGTTAAAGAAGAAAGGAGTCCAGAAGGTGGGCAACGATGGAGAGAATGCAAACAGCTGTCCCCTTGTAAATCATCACCCATGAGATCTGAGGAATAACACTTCCACAAAGTGGATTCCGGGAGTAATAGGCACAATCAGAGCAATCAAACCTCACTATCTCATTGTACAGATGGCAAAACTGAGGCCCCGGAAGGAGAAGATTTGCCCGAGGCCACACTGCACATCTGTAGTAGGAAAGCCGGGATCCCGAATCCGGTCACAACCACGGACCAAGGTAGATTCTGCCAGCAGGGGGCGCTGCCGCCAGCTCACCTGTGGTACAGGATCCTTGAGAATCTCCGTCCACGGATGAAGGGAGGACTCTCCTTTCCTTCGGACATATTAGGTTCAATCGCATTATCCATCTTGTGCCATGGCGTCCCAGACCTGTTTCCGCGGGGTCACCATGCTGTTTAGGATGAGCGATGCCGGCTGGAGGCCTGCCAATGCACCTGTGGTATTTTGATAACTTCACATATTGCCAACTTCTTATATTAAATATACAACTTACAAGCAGGGCAAAGTTTAACTCACTCTAATCAACTGTAAAATGAACCAGGGACTTACTGTACCCCTCTAAAGACCTGTGCCTGCATCACGCTCATCGCTAATGGTCATGAGGCTCTCTGCTTCCCAAGATCAGTTATTAATGAGGGCTGGAATTACGGATTTCAATTAAGTGCTTTACACTGGTCCTGAAATGCAGTGAGATCCACTCTGGGGAAATGTAAATGCTGAGATGAAATGCAATCCCCCCTCTCTCACTCCTGGCTTCCCCAGGTACCATTCTCCTGGTACTATCTCGGTCTGAATCAGCAGCAGCACAGTGCAGGGCAAAGAGGACGGGGGCATTCTGTCCAAACCCCGCTGCACCGTCTGAACCCCCTCTATGGAGTCTGGGCTTCCTATCCTATTGCTTGGGTTCATGGAGAGCTCAGAATGTGTCAGGGGCCCCAGTACAAATGCAAATGAACATTCTCCAAGGGGTGCCTGGGTGGCTCAGTGGGTTAAAGCCTCTGCCTTCGGCTCAGGTCGCGATCCCAGGGTCCTGGGATCCAGCCCCGCATCTGGCTCTCTGCTCCGCGGGGAACCTGCTTCCTCCTCTCTCTCTCTCTCTCTGCCTGCCTCTCTGCCTACTTGTGATCTCTGTCTGTCAAATAAATAAATAAATAATCTTTAAAAAATATATTAAAAAAAAAATTCTCCCAACCACGGCCTTGTCTCTCTGAGAACTGTTGTGAGAGTCAAAGTCACTTGAAAAGCATTGATTGAGTACCTACTGTGTGCAAAATGACATTCTTAAAATGATGCTGGAGAAAACCCTCTGGAAAAATGCTTTGAAAGCCAAGAGAATTGAGTCTAGATCCTGGCTCTGCCCAGCTCAAACCATGGGGTCTTGAGTAAGTTACTTAGTCTCTGAGACTCTGTTCCTTCCCCTCTAACATGGGAATATCAGCAAATTCATCACACAATTCTACATATTACATATGATAGCTGGGTGATGTCGCTACCTATTCCTGAATTCTGCTCCCCTGACCTTGTAGGGGCTATGCACAGCTGGTTGGCATTTCTTTGCTCTCCCTCAACCATCACCCTTAGAACTCCTTGCTTCTTAACATCTCCTCCCCTGCTATCATGAGCACTCAGTAAAAGGCCCTTATCATTACAAGTTTTACCCATCCCTAGACCTTTATTGACCATCTACCATGTTCTTAGTCCCATACCAGGTGCTTGAGAAAAGTGCATCACTGCATGATTAAATATATACTCTCAAGCACATTAACCTCTAGTTTTAGAAATAGGACTAACACGAGATGAGAATGATCCTGTATCTCATGAAGATTATGTAGTGCCTAGTTCACAGAAGGGGGAGACTAAAGCAGGCTGTGGAACTCAAAGACTAGTTTGGAAGGAAAGTCAAAGCATTAATCAGGAAGAGGGCTATGGTCATCAAGTTTGGGGGTCATGACAGAACGGGAATCATTGGCTTAACTGGCTTGCAGAGCACCCCCACAAAAGCCATGGGGATCGTAGCATAAGGTACATGGTAAAGAAAGCTATGGGCTATCCCAGCTCTCTTGTCCCTTCTCATATTGAGGCTCAGTTTCCCTACCTACAAAATAGGGAGAATAAAACCAACCTCTTCCTGGGTTTGTCGTGAGGAGCACACAGAATGCTGTGTGAAATGTGAAAGCCTTTGAAAACTAAAACATGCAGATGGGAGGAGACACATCCCACTCATCAGGGAGAAATCAGACAAAGCAGTGAACAGACACACATACACACACTCACACACACACACACACACACACACACATGCACACAGGAGTGACTCCAAATCTTCTTTTGCTTTGGGCTGTGTGATGCCAAGAGATCACCTTGGTTCTCACCGCTGGTGGCCGTCCCTGGCCCTGGCTGCCTTCTATCCCCGGGGCTGGGCAGGATTCGGGTTGCCTGTTCTCAGCCTCAGGCTCCTTTGTATTCCAGGCAAGCCAGTTCTCCCATAGCTCTGTGATAAAGTAAACCACAAACACATTTCCCATGAACTCATGACAGCCTTGCTGCCTGGAAGGCAAAGCCTCCTGCTTGTCCTCAGCGCTACCCAAAGAAGGGTGTGGGAGGAAGCAGCTGGAGAGGACAGAAGGGCTCAGTTATCTCACTTTGAGGGATGAACAGCGAGGACCAAAATCTCAAGGGAAAAAAAAAGGGAAGTCAGCACAATTATTCTCCTGTGCTAAGTGCTATGCTACCTTAAATATTGTAACTTAATCTCTCTGAGCCTCAGCTTGTCCAAACCAAATTTTTCATGTATATACTATTGTTTTAACTAACAACCACAAGCCCTTTTCCTCCTCTTAATATTCACAATTTACATGTGGAGGAGATTTTGGAGTTTTTTAAAGTTCATCTTTATCTATTCTCATAATCAATGATAAAAATGGTAGAAGTTTATTTTCATATTTTAGAGATGAGAAAAACCAAGCCCTAGATGAGGTCCTATGGGATTTGGGTGGACACCAATCCCCAGTGACTTGTGTCCTTACACAAAGAAGACAATTTGGAAACAGAAACACACACATGAAGAATGCCATGTGATGACAGAGTGATGGGTGTACAATCTGAGGAGAACCAGGGGTTGCCAGCAACCAGCAGAAGCTAGAAAGAGGCAAGGAGAAATTCTCCCCTAGAGCCTTCTGAGGGAGCCTGGCCCTGCTGATACATTGATTTTGGAATGTTAGCCTCCAGAACCAGGAGAGAATCAATTTCAGTTTGGGTACTGTGTTACAGCAGCTCTAGGAAACTAATACGGTTGCACTGGCAGAACACAAAATGATTGGCAGATGTCCCATCCACCGGCAGCCATCTTGCCCTGAAGCTCTGGCCTCTTCTGACTGGTAATGTCTTTGTGGATTTCACTGCCCCTGTGATCTGTCTCATGTCATGGAACTCAGGCAAAGTCACATCTCAGTCCCTCATAGAGGAGCTTTTCAGAAACATTGTACAGGTTTCAAATCTCAGTGGCTTCCAGATCTCTTCCCAATTCTTCCACCTTTCAACAAACTATTTTAACTGTCTACATTCCTCCAACCATCCACCCATCCATTAATCATCTATTATGCATAGATAATGTGTCCTAGATAGTTGGGACACAAAAGTGAACAAAATAATCATGTGATCATGTGTAGCTTGGATTCATAGTAGCAGAAGGGTTGGAGAAAAACATAAATGAAACAGTCAAGCTAATGAATCAACAAGATAATTTCTACATAGGACATAAAACCAAGTAAGGAGAGAAGGCAGGTAGGGAGGCAAGTTTAGATCTAATCTTAGAAGGTTACTGAGAAAGTGATCTTTGAGGCAGGTGGATAGAACCTATGTTTTTTTTAAAGGGGGAAAAAGAGATAAATGGGTGTTATAACCCATAAGGTTTTTGTCCTGAGAACACAGATATCCTAAATAGCTTATTTCCTGACTCCACACTCTCTGCCTCCCCACTGGACCAAACCTTAAGAAAAATGAATTCTAGAATTGATATTTGATATTCAAGTATGAGCCACTATTCCTTTTCCTTTCCTGTATTCTGTATTGTTTATAGATAGGGTGATTGTATAATATATCATCCAAACTGGAATGCTTTTGAGGGAGGGAGGGGGCATTCTTGCTACTTCACCAGGACATGGGCATAAACCAGCACTGTCCCAAGTGAGCCTGTGCATGGTCACCCTATTTATAGGGGGCTGTAACTGACTCCAAGGTCTGAAATCCAGTGATGGTCTGTAAGCCCAGTGATTTAACATAACCATCCCGAATCAATTAGCCAGGATGGAGAGGAAAAAAAGAAGGTCACTATGTAAATGGTGGCCAGTCAAAGTCAGCAAGATTTAATGAATGCCTTTTGCCTTCCTCCAGATTCACTATGGTTCTATGTTAACACTAGACTTCTTTATGATGTAACTTAATAACAACAGATACCAGCCTGCCCATCTTGACCTTCTTAATCCTTGAGCTATAGTATCTGACTTGAAATATCAGAATGTGTGGAGGGAAATTAGAGCTTACGGCAGAGGCTTCTAGAGATCCTCTAACACTCAAACTCCTCTTCTTTCACAACAATAGAATTTATCTGCCCAGAATATGATCTGTATTCCCCAGCTTCCCTTGCCGCTAGGAATGTCATGTGTCGTCATTCGAGCTAAGGAATATAAGAACAGCAGAAACTTCCCTAAAGGTACCCCTTTGAGGTATCCTTTGCCCTCTCATAAGTCTCTTTTTTCTACCACCTTTCTGTGACATTAATATGATCATTAGAATTTCTCCTTGGACCTTGAGGTCAAAGGGCACACTGTAGAGATGGTGGGAGAGGTCCCTGGGAATTCCATGGAATAGCACCCCCTACAGCCCTGGACTTGAACATGAGAGAAATAAGCTCCCAATGCTTTGAAATCTGCACCTAGTTATAGTAAGACCGAGTTCCTCTAGTTCCTGGTGTTAATTCCACAGGCTTAGAGAACTGATCCCGGAGAGGGGAGGAGAGGATGTCCAAAATCAAACTGGCTAATTAGATAATCACAAAATAGCAGGCTTCCCAAGTTCCAGCTTCCACTATATTCATTCTCCTATTCAATAAACCTTTCTGAACACAATGTGTCAGGGAGTAAACAGGTCCTGCATAAACAGAGTAAATCATGGTTGTTCTTGGAAGGAGCTCATGATCCAGAGAACAAATAATAAAGTTACAGTCTATATGTAAATATATAGAGATTTATTTAAATATATTTATTTAAATTATGTTAGATTTATTTAAATAAATATATTTATACATATATGGGTGTGTGTGTGTGTGTGTGTGTGTGTGTGTAGGACCACAAAACAGGAAGGCGTAACACTCTCTGGGCTCATGAAAGACTTTATTAGGGAGACACCATTGAATCTGGGTCCTAAGAAATCACAGAAAAGTATTAGTTGTTGTAAAAGGGGGAAATGGCATTTCAGGCAGAAGCAACAGCTCATGAAAAAGTATGGAGACAAGAGAGGACATGGAACATGTGATAGACACAACAATGGTCCCCCACATATGTCCCTGTCTCAACCCCCAGAACCCATGAATATGTTACGTTACAAGGCAAGCAGGAATCAGGGTTGTTAATCAGCTGTCTGCACTTATCTGGGTGGGTTCAATTTAGTCACAAAGCCCTTTAAAAGTAGAAAAGGGGAGGCAGGAAAGTCAGAGTGAAGGAAAATTGGAAAGACTCCATTAGTCACCGCTGGCTTTGGAGATGGAAAAAGGTGATCGGACTGTGAGTCAAGGAATTTGGGTTGCCTCTAACAGTTGAAAAAGGCAAGGAAATAGCTTCTCCCCTAGACCATCCAGAAAGGAATGCACCCCTGCTGACACATTGATTTCAATCCAGTGAGACCCATTTGAGACTTCAGACCACACCTCCCAAACTGTAAGGTAATAATTTGTATTATAACGAAGCCAATGTGTGTCTTCAGCCAATAAGTCTGTAGGAATTTTTTATAGCAGCAACAAGAAACTAACACAGAGATGAAAACTTAAAACAGTTGAAGTGCAGATTGTGTCATTAGAAAGGTGGCTGCAGTGGTTCCTGGTTCATGGCCACAGAGTCTTAAATTACAAGGTAAGGATTTTGAAATGTGTAGGCAATGGGAAGTCACTGATAGACTGTAGGACAAGTGATGTGGTCAGATTTCCATTACAAAGTTCCCCTACCTGGACAGATGAACTGGAGGGGTGAGCCTCGAAGCAGGGGAGAGATCACAATGGTCTTGGTGAGAGATGCTGAGCTGGGAGGGAGACAGAGGGAGAGCCACTTCCTCTGAACTCTCAGGACCCCTGAAGCCTCCACATCGAGCAATGGCAACTGGGGGCGGGGGGAAGGGAGGTCTTGCATTCTCCTCTCCCTTTCCTATGTCAGCCTGTGCACTGGAAATCTCAGGACTAGAACAGAGCTGAGCTTGAGACCTGCTCTACCATTTGCTAGCTCTGGGGCCTGGGCCAAATCATTTCCCTTCTCTGTGCCTTGGTTAACTTATTTGCAAAGTGGTGTTGACAATCCCTTCAAGTATTGTCAAAGGATCCCTTGTGCAGCCTCAAGGGGCCAGTGTCATGCTGAGTATTGGTCAGAGGGCTGGGTGCCATCTAGAGGGCACCAGAGACAACACCAAGAAGATGAGGAAAACCACAGTAGTTTCCAAAAATGACCAAGGAGAATGTGGGAAAGCCTGTTTCTGCAGGAGCACAATAAAATGACATTGTGAGATCACAGAATTTTAGACACTCCAAATTATAGATCCTAGAATCTTTGAATTCTAGAACCTAGAAATTATGGAATTATAAAATAATAAACCCTCCAAACTAATAGTAAACCATCCAGCAACTAGCTAAGGCAAAGATGAACAAAGCTATTAATATCTCTACTGGTTCAGGGTGGTCTTGGATGCCTGAAGTTCTAAATCAGAAAGGGATCTGAGACCATGATGGTCTCCATGCGTGTGAATACTAAGATAGATTAGTCATGTCTGCTCCATGGATACAAGTGCTGAGATATATTAATGATGTCTGCCCTGAGATCAGCTTTTGAGGGTATTAATATGTGTTCTTTGTGTCTACCATAATTCCTTATGAAGCAGTGGGAAGATAAACAAGGTTTTGCCACTTAGATCACATGACACACATTGTTATCTGTAGAATTTTACCCACCATTGCTTAGACTAAGACAATAGGAGGGAGAAAAATAGTAATACCTTAAAATGCAGATGGGACTCACTTTAAGAATAGGTACAGAGTACAGAAGCCTAGAATTCACCCAGACAGGTTGAGAGATGGACATCTGCTAGGCCAAAGGAAGTCTGGGGTGCAAAGGCACTGGAGGAAGGCCCACTCTACACTTCTTTGCAGGCAAGAACGAGGCGAATGGGAAGGGACTGGCTACCAGACAGGAGGACTAGATTCTAGGCTTTTTCCACCAGGAACCCTGTACACGACCTTTGGCAAGTTCTCTCCCTTCTCCAGCCTTCTCTATCTCCACCCAGACCATGAGGAGATTGGATTAGAACTGTGGGTCTCCCTATGGGCAATTCTGCCTCTGTTGGTGGGACATTTCCAGGGGCATTTTGGTGATCCCAACAGATGGAAGGGGCTGGTGTTTGGATGCAGACAGCCTGCAACACATGGGAAGGCACCGCCAGATAAAGAACTGGACCACACCTGACTTGATTTTGGAATGTCCCACCTGACATAAGTGGAAAAATGCCTGCTCTCATGACCTGAGCTTCGCTCCTAGTTTCACTCCCACATAGAGATACAAGGAATTTTTGTATGATTTTAATATACACGAATTTTCCAGGAATGCAGCTACTATGCAAATAAAGGAGGGATCGTTCTCTGTTTTGTTCAGATCTCCACTGTTTCAGAAAATCACAGCTCTGAAGGCCATGCTGCTCATGCATTTGAGGGGCCAATTCCGCAGTCACTTGGGCTTCCATCAAGCAATCATCCGACTGCTATTATGTCTTCTGGTCCAGCCGTAGCCTCTTATTCACATATCAACATACATATTATTTTATTATAAATTACTTTGCTTTTTATTTTTCATTTACTTTGCCGTACAGGCATTATATAGATTTTTTAAATGAGACGTCTAGGTGGGTTATATAATTTATGAATTCTATTTCAGGATAATAAAGGGAGCATCACAAAATATTAGTCTGAAAGGGCTGAGAACCACTGGGTCACATGACCCCCGGGTCGCTTCCAGCCAAGGCAAAGTAGGGGTATTACAGAAGGAGAAGCAGGCCTGATCACCTGCTGCACATTACAGGTAGAGAATGATGGTAAATTATCTTGTTTTCCACAATTTGTCCTCACCCGCTGGATGTCGCTTAACCATCCGCAGAACATACGGTAATCTACGCCCCTAAATGTGTCCTGTCCAACTCCCCCCCCAATGATGAAATTGCCTAGAATCAAGTTTGGGCACATTTGGAATTTCTCAAGAATGCCGCAGCTTCACTGAGTTGGAGCCAAGCACGTGCTTTCTTAAAATTTATAGTGTAATTGATTTCTTTATAAGCCATTCAGGCCTTATTATTTATTAATCCACCTGTCAAGGTTAATTTAAACTACTTCTCAATAAGGTGGGTTGACAACACCTTTGTTTACCAGATTGACAACCCCCGTGAGTAAAGAGATGGCAGAGTGGTTCTTCTCCCCTCACCAGAGAGCTCTGAGGAGGAATTTCCAGTAGGGCTTGCCCGGCTCTCGCTGGGAAATGCAAGAGCCCTCCCTTCACACTTGGTGGGGACAGAAATCCGGGGTGTTATCCTCCATTTTCAACCATGTCCTAGACGCCAAGACTTACCCTGGACACTATGTAACCACTGAGTCCTATAGATTGTGCAGCCTTGACTTCTCCTGGACCTTCCTGTTTTCTCCATTCCCACTGCCAGGACCTTAAGCCATGGTCATCTTCTGCCCAGGCCACTGCAACAGTTCCCTAACCAGTCTCCTTGCCTCTACTTTTATACCCCTCCTACCCATCCCAGGTGATCTCCAAATTCAAGTCTGACCATGTCTGAATCAATCCCTTAAATGGTTCCCACAGAGTCAAGTTCAAAGTTCTCCATGCCCTACCAACCCTGCCTACCACTCCAGCCTCACTTCCTGCCACCCCTCTTCTGCCACATTGTACTTCATACTCCATCAGTACTATGTAGCATGTTATTCCCTATAATGCTCTTCCCTCTTCCTATAGTCCAGTCATCATGGAAACTCCAGCATTAACCCAGTAGCTGCCCCTTGCTGCCCTGAGTACCTCTCCCAAAGGACTGATCACTCTCTGCCTTGAATTTATGCTCTTTAAATCCATGACCTTTGAGTCAGTGAGTAACAAAT
Organism: Taxidea taxus jeffersonii; assembly: GCA_003697995.1. NCBI lineage: Eukaryota > Metazoa > Chordata > Mammalia > Carnivora > Mustelidae > Taxidea > Taxidea taxus. The sequence continues at coordinate 41,853 of ML111166.1, read as the reverse complement.
ACATATCAAGTGTGAAGTGTAGGCTGGGTATGGTGCTGAGCACTGGGGGACAGCAGAGAACTAGGGAGCCCTTGTACCTATCCTCTTGAAGCTCTGGTCCAGGATGGGAGCTCCCTGAAGGTAGTTATTTCTAAGCAATCTCCCAGCATGGTGTTGCAGGAAGCCCCAGGAAGACATGTGGAGCTATTGAAAGCAGTCACCATTCTTGGGCTCTCCCCTGTCATCTTGACCACAACCCTATGCAGCTATTATTTTTGTACCCACCATTAGAGATGAGCAACCTGGCATCCAAGGAAGGGCAACAGCTCACCAACGTTCACCCAGCTTGTCTATGGTGAGTTTGACTTCCACACTCAGGTCTGATTCCAGACCTTCTTCTCCATCTCCTGCTCTCTTCTGCACAGAGCTCAGATCTGTTGATAACTCCATGACATGATTAAACACTCTCTTTGTGTTTTTTCAAGTACCTTCCACACAATCAGGGTAGAATGACTTTGACTTTATTGACATAGAGCAGCTGAGTCTTCACTACTGGACGGGTCCATGACCCATGAGACCCTAAGTTCCATGGACTCCAGGACCCAGCTTGTCTTGGATAACATTAGATTCCTGCCACCTGAGTATCACCTGTGGGTGCCAAGTCCATATGGGTTAAATGAGTGAGTTTTTGAAGTTCTCTGAGAGACTCTGACAATGAAACTGCCATTGACTTTGAGTGGGACATTACCTTAACCTTGGGCAAGTAGACTCCTCCAAGTCCTCATGCCTCCCTCCCTTTGACCTTTTCAAGGTCAAAGAGCATGAATCTGGTCAGGTATTTCACAGAAGAAAGTTCTCAGAGTCAGCGTGATCTCCAAATGCTAAAAAATGTTCACAGGTAACCATGCCACAGGCCTAGGAAAAGACAGACCCATTGCCCCTCCTACAGATTCCAGGTCAATTTGGTCAGTGTGATCCAGCTGGGATGGGAGAACCCAGGGCTCCCAAAACTTTGAGGAGTCTGCACAAGGCACAAAAAAAGAGAAGAGGATTTTCATTGCTATTCCATTTGGATTTATAAAAAGTAACTGTTGAATATATAAATAAGCCCAATTTAAAAATAAGAAACACATTTTGGATCATGTGGCTTGAAATGCGCTGCTCTGATTCCACACCTCTCTCATCCAGGCCTTGAGGTGGGAGCAAAACATGTAAGTGGATCAGTTATTTAAACAGCACTCTCCAGGGCCCATCTCCCCACAAGTTTTTTTTTGGACTTTGGCTTGAAACTTACTGGCAATAGAGAGAAAGAGAGAGAGAGAGAGAGAGAGAAAAGAGCAGCAGCAAAGAAGGGCAAGGTCTTGAGATTGTTCCGGCTCAGAAGACCAATTATGTCGAGGACAGGACATCAGCCTGGGCTTTCAGGGGCCATGCAGAAGGGCATGCATGACTCTGGCCACCCTTTGCTAGTTCCCCCCAGGGAAGAGGGAGGTGCTCATCTGACTGGAAGGAACCAGAAGGTCTAGGCCATGTTTTACTAGTGGGCAGGGTGGGTCCTGGCATGTTAAAGGCTTGCTCTTTTCTCCAATATTCCACCTGTGTTCACATGCAGAAAATGTGTTCATTTTCTCTTCCTTCCTGTGTCATGACGTGAGGACAGTGCCAAAGCTCAGGAGGGCACTCAGTCCCCATTCACCTCCTCACTGGAGTCTTGTGAACCTGCCTGTTCCCTTCACGCATCTATCTCGCCTTTCTTGCCACAATGGAGGTGATATCCAACCATCCATTTTCTGGAAGCAGACAGTTGAGATGATCTAGATAAAGAGTATGGGAAGTTTGCGGGGTGGGAGGGAGTTTTGGAGGCACCTCACTTAAATTTCCCATATGAGGTCTTTTTCCACCTCTTCACTTCAGGCAGAGAGCACTTTGCCCTGGGTATAAAATCACTTCACTTTGTAAAAAGTCCAATGTGACTTCTCATTTGTCTGTTGACCTTGAGTTCCTCTGTTCTCCAGACCCCCCAATACAGTCATAGTCTGAGGTCCTGCCCAGCCTCTCCTTCACCTCACTCTCTAAAGGGTCTCAGACTCTCCCATCTCTTAAACTGCAATATATATCTCTCTATCTCAAATAAACATCTGTGTCATATTTGATGTATATTTGAATATACATCAAGTATATATCCCCAGTACATTTTCCTAATCTGCTGCCCTTCTAGCATCTCCACTGGGATATCTAATAGGTATCTAAAATTTAACTCCTCAAATCAGAACTACTGATACCTATACCTTCCCTCCACCCTGTCTTCCCCATCTTCATAAACAGCAGTACCATTCTCCCCCAAGGTGGTCCACACCCAAAACCTAGGGTCATCTTCAATTGTTCTCCCTTCCTTGCACTCTATATTCAATCCGTCAGTAAGTGTCTGGGCTCCATGCCACTTTTGTGATGGCGAATCCTTCTGAGCACCTGCCCTCATTTCTAACTCTTCTCTAAGCCACAATAAGCTGTTATCTAGAAAATCACCCCCAGCCTCCTGATGGTCTTGGGACTCTTGCATGGCCTTCCCAGAATGTAGAATCCACATGACCCACTGAAGTCTCTAGGCGCAAGACCACCTGGCTAGCTCCTCCTCTGCACTTCCCACTCCCTGCTTGGTCACCCAATGGCAGCTACCCCAACCTGCCTGTCCTTCAACCCTGGGACATTCCACCCCAGGATTTTCACTTGCTGTCCTTCTGTTGGGGCACTCCTATCCCCACATGGTGCATGGCTGGCTCCTTCCCATCATCTAGGGACCAAGTCAAGTATCATTACTCTAAAGAAACCACCCCATCCATCTTAGACACCCCCAGTCTAATCACTTGATTCAAGCACTAATCAATACTCGACACTACTTTACAAATGTAAGTATTGTTTGCAGTGTTTGATGTCCCTCTCCTGCAATAGTGTCCCTCTCTTGGTGACAGTCAGATGGCACCAGCTAACTCATTACTCTGTCTGCAGTGCCTAGAAGTGGGCTTGGCTTATAACAGACATTCCATCTAGATGTGTAGGCTGACCAGTTAGAGTTAGGGCTTTGCTGGCTTCATTTTACAGAAACGTGAGGCTCAGAGATGTCAAGTAGCCAGTTTAACATCACACAGCTAGAACGTGGTAGAGCCAAATTTGGGAAAAGTTGTGTCTGATTCTCAAGCTACTCTTCTAACCACTGCACCGTCTTCTACTACAGCGTGGTGTCTAAATGCATTTTCTTTGCCTTTCTGCAATTCCTTTCAGTATTAAAATTCCATTTTCTTCTAAGTGTATCTTTGCAAAGGCCATTAAAAGGTCATCTAGCATCTAATCTTCTTTCTTAACTTTGGAGCTAAGAGAGTCCTCTGTTGCTTTCTCAGCTGTAAAACAAAGATAATACCCACCCGTGAGACTTTAAAGACATGCCCGGCAGAGTGCCCGACATACAGTAGAAACTCTGTGAGTGTTGGTTCCTCTTCTCCCTGAGACCATTCATTTATTCCACAAATATCCACAGAGCAATGTCCCATGCTTGGTGATACAGGCATTAGAAAGCTGGGCTGAAATCTGGAGACACAAATTCTCATAGGGGACCAGAAAGCACGTGCCCCGGTATCTTTAACACAGGGTAGAAAGGGCAAAGGGCTCAGACATTGGAATCCAACAGGCCCAGGTTCAAATTTTGGCCCCCTCTGACCAGCTGTGTGTTGCCAGGAGACTTACTCAACCTCTGTGAGGATCATTTACTTAGTCTGCCAAATGGAGTCAACACCCAGACTCAGTACTGTGAATAAGAATCAAACAAGTTGATATATGCATAAAATACAAGGCGAGTGTTTGGTAAATAAATGCTGTTGGGATTCTGCTCACTGACCTTTCCTGAGCACTTAGTATGGGTCATGCTGGCTCCAAGTGCTTTCCATGTAAAAACACTCCTCACGTGACCCGACGAAGCAAATGCACTTATTTCCCTCATTATAGAAGGAGGGGATGAAAGCACAGAGAGGAAGAATGCCTTGTCCAAGGGCTCTCCATTGGTGGTCTGCAGTGACTGAGGCCAAGGTGTCATGCAGCTGAGCCCCAGACAGACCGCCTCCCCCAGACGGCCACTTGGAGGCAGCGAACAGAGCAGAGACAGCCCAGCTCCAAATTCGTGGTGCTGGCAGGGGGCTCTAGGACAGGGTGTGGGGCTCCTGGGTCCTCCTAGCTTCCGCCTCCTCAACTTTACATCCATCAGAGCCCGGAAGGGTTGACCTTCCTCCCCACCCCACCCCCCGGGGTGTCTGGCAGGACTGAGGTGTAATGTTTGAAAATTGCCCAGTAAAGTGTGAGAGCAAACCAGGCAGAATGCTAAAACACCGGAAAACATAAAATTTAAAAACAGCCTCTGACAGTGCAAAAATCAAGGAAGGACTTTTGCAAAAACAACTCCGTTTCCAGCCAAACGAAGCTTTAATCTGACTGGTGATTTAGTCCGTCTGCTCTCCTTCCCTGGGCATATAATAAGGTGAAGCTGGAACCGGGCCCTCGATTATAAAGGTGTTTCTCTCTCCGCCCATGGTGTGGGCGAGGAGTGGCAGAGGGGCAGCAGAAGGAAGTCAAGGGCAGCCAGAGGAGAAGTGTCCCTCAGGCACAGAGCCCTTTGTCCTGCAGACTCATTCCCAGCCTGTGGTGGGAGGAGGGACATTCTCTGAGGGCTAAAGTAAAGGGAACTCTTGGAAGCTGGGTCCCCACCAGTGGAGAACAGGGGGACCTTGAGTCTTAGGCCACATGAAGCTCGGCATGGGGTTGCTCTCTAGATCTTGGAAGCTTTTGTCCAAGGAAATTTTGAGTCACAATATAGATTGCAAGGAAAGCATGGATGCTGGAGGTGGACCAGCCCAGCTTCAAACCGCCAAGGACGCGGCTTCCTAGCTATGTGACCTTGGGCAAGTTCTTTGGCTTCTCTGGGTCTCCTATGAAACAGAGCTGAGAAGATCTGCTTTATGGGATGATGGGGAGTGAAGTGTCATGCTATCAGCCAAAGGCACAGTGTCGGGCGCAAAGTAGCAACTCAACCAATGTCGGGTCCCTTCTTCTCCTGACAGCACTAGGCTCAGAGACTAAGACCTGGAGCGGCTTATTTGTTCCCGAAAATGACCTTCATGAATGTCTTCCTGCCCCCAGGCACCATTCTGACTGACAGGGAGCAAGAAGGAGGCCAGATCACTCCCTGGAACATGCTCACAGAATGCTAGGCTCAAAATAAAATGATTCTAGGAGTTCAACCAACCCAACCTCCAATTCACTGCATTCATTCATGTATTAGCAAGTGTTTAATGAGCACCTACTGTGTACAAGGCATTAGACCAAAGGTTCAGACATTAAAATTTGACAAGCATGGCCCTTGTCTTGCCTAGCAAGGGAGTCTGGTATGTGTGTTGGGATGGGATGGGGAGTGGCAGCTCCTAGCCCAGAACATTCTAGATTCATGGCCCAGATCTATGGAGTGACAGAACGAATGACTGTGAAGGGTATGTTCAAAATGTGATGGAACCCAAGAAGAATCAATCTTTGCTCTGGGCCTGGAAGGTTGGGGATATTTTGAGAGGAATGAGGAGAGGGAATAGAAGGGCACTTCGGGAGGGCATCTACAGTGGCACAGGGGTCATGGAGAACAAGGGCAATCTGTGGGAAACTCTCTAGTGGTGAAGGGCTGGTTGTGGGGGGAGGAAGAAGACACATGGCAGGATGTAGACAGGCCAGAATCAGTTGTAAAGAGAAGCACACGCTCTGCTGAGAAATTTGAGTCTAGTTTGCTTGCATGCCTGCAAGGATATTTAGAGAGAGGTCCCCAGAGACATGGCCGCTATCACCCCTCATCCTGGTCTGTCACAGAGACTGTGCAGAGCCACACAGGTCCCATTCCTCCAGGAATGAAGAAGTTGTCCCCTCAACTGCTGACAGTGTTGGTGGGAGACAGCACTCAACTGACAGTTCCTTCTGGAAATTTCTCTCTGCCGAAGAGGACTTGCCATTCCTTAGGTCATGCGCCCTTCCCTTTCTGGGAAGTCTAATCTGTGATGTGCTCCTGGGACTTTCCTCTTGCTGGCCAAGCTCAGAAAGAAACCCGCAGCCTGCTGGTTATGCACCACTGACAATTCCTGTCCAGACACCTGTAGAGTGTGGGACACTTGACTATACAAGTGATCACGGCTGGATTCGGGGGCTCATGGCAGGTAGAGCGAAATCTTGCTTCCTTCCAGAATTCATCTATTTGTGTGAGTTGGTCTACGTGTAACATGAGTTACATGTACTGACCTGTCACCAAGTGCCGGGCTCAGTGCACTCATTGAATCTGAACTCCACCTCCCAGAGGTAGATATTACATCATCTCCTCCTATAGATGAGGACACAGAGGCACAGAGAGATCATACAACCTACCCAAAGTCACACAGCTAGTGCAGGTGGGAGTACAGTCCAGGGAGTCTGACTCCACAGCCCACAATCAAGCACTAGGCTGCTTCTGGAGACTTCACTGTTTGGGTTGAAGGAAGAATCCGAGGGGGTGGGAAAAGATAAGGACAGTGGAGGGATGCCATGGTGCCAACCCTGCCCTCACCCTTGGGGAGGGCCATGGGGAGAGGCAGCCACGCATGAGCTGCTCTCCTAAGGAACTGATGACATGTGGGGCATAGGAGTATTATTTTGGGGGTCAGGTGACAGGACTGAGAGGAGAGCAATCTTGCCCTGCAGACGTGATAGGTGCCTTGGGACGCTGGGGGGCAACATCTGTGGTAGGAACCTGGAGTTTTCACCACAGAAAGAACACAAAGACCAAAAGCAAACTCATGCACAGGCTTCTTCATGAGGATGTGAGACATCCCTGATCTGAAGACCCTTCCAGACTGGGGGAGACCCTGCATTGGGCTGGGGCCCCATTGCCCTGTTGATAAAGGCTCAGTGCTACCAGGACTTAGAGTTAATATGGCAACATGTGAACTCACAGCCTGCAAAGACCTAGAAGTACAGTTGACAGGAAGTTTCCTACCTACTGCACAGGTTAAGATGCAGATGCTCCCTGTGCTGAGGCAGTTTTCCCAGGGTCATATCTCTGCCCCCCTCTGCATCTCAGGTGGCCACCTGCAGAGCTCAAAATGACCTTGTTTTTCCTGCCAGTGAGGAGCCTGGGCTGCAACCCTGCAATCACATGGGGCAGACCTGTCTGCATGGTTCCCAAAACCCCTGAGGACACCCTCAAAAATTGTGATAGCGTGCTTCACCTCTTCAAATTAAATATTTGCCTCCTCAGTCATCTCCTTTCTTCTATTTCAGGCTCAATATCTGCATGTTATCAAAATAACAGATAAATAAATTTCATCATGTATAATTGAAAAATTAGCAGTCATGCCACAGGAGACCTGAGTTCTAATCCTGGTCCTTTCTGTAACTCCTTCTAAGACCCTGAGAACCTCTCTCCCTTCTCTAGACTACAGGGCCCTCTGGACTAAAATAAGTGGGTCATCCTGGACGATCTATAAAGACAAGGCAGGAACACCTTGTAAATTAAGATTCCTTCATACTAAAGTGTAAATGACTGCTTACCACTGAAAAACTCAACCTCTGTCATGAGAACTATAACATAACAGAGACCAGTATTTACAGTTATATTTGGACAAGAGAAAGGACACTCTGATGACAGTATTTTAGCAACAACAAGAGCTGGTCATCAGGCTTTTTCAAGTGACAAGGAAAACAAGCTAATATTGATTGGACAATTTATGTCTATTTCCCTAAGAACATCATGACCCTCGCAACAATAGAAGGTGGCACCACCTATTCTCAGACAAGGAAACTGAAGTTCAGAGGTAGTAAGGAACTGAGGCAGGGTTACCCAGTAGGTGAGTGATGGAGACCTGAATTGATTCCAGTTGGTTGGCAGTTCACCGTGCTCTGCATTCCATCCTGTAGAAGGGGCTGAATGGACACCTGCCATCTCCACTCTCCAGCCTAGAAAGGTCTCCTGTCCAGTTTGCATTGATTTTCGTGTGTTTTTTCTTAATGCATTTGCAGAATCTGAGATCCCGGCTGCAAAGAGAGGTCAGAAATGAGAAGGCAGACTCTTTTCAGCAGCTCCAGTATTGAAAATATTTCCTGCCATCTGCAGGAATTGTTCGGTGCCTCCTTACATCCTCCATGGTAGTGGTCCGGTCACATCTCTAGCTCATCCATTTCTAGAGCCTTGGTTGGAGATGGGTCATGAAAGTGACCACAGAAATTGGTAGATTCAGAGAGATTCATTTCCAGCCCTCCTGAGTGGTGGTAGCTACTTCACTCATCTTCCTGCCTCTGGTCTTGGAGCCCCTCCCCATGCAGCCTATAAAAGGCTACAATATGAAATGCCCTCGAGCACAACCCAGAAATCTTCAGTGGCCCCTTACTGCCATCAGGAGAAATTCCCCAGAGTGTCTGTGGTTCAACCATAGGCTGCATTTCAAATCTGAGCTGCCACTGTTCCCTCTGCCCTGCTCCTCAGAAATATGAGCCCATCCTATGTGCCAGAAGTGTGCAGCGCTTTCCTCTCCCATGTTCCTTGTTCCTAATTCCCAGCCAAGACTCTCCTGCAGGACCTGAACCTACCACAGAGCCATCTCCCGTGGGCAGTGCTGAGAACCATACCTCTTATCTGTGCCAGTGACACTGTCCTTGTCTCAGCCGTGCTGGATGTCTCCTCTCCCCACCCCTACCCCTGACACCGACCTCTGTAAAGACGCTGAGCTCTGCAAAGGCAATGACTTTGTTTCCTTCATTTTGGTGTCCCTGCCCCTAGCAAAGCACCTGGAACACAGTAGGCCTCAGTAAATGCTGGTGAATGAAAGAAGCCAGCTCATAGTCATAGTCCCTGAGGTTGGAACAACAGTTCACAACGAATGCTCCATTCCCCATAGAGCCCTATACAGACCCCGGCAGCAGAGATGACCCCTCGGTGGTCACTAGAGTCTCCAACTTTGCTGTCAAAACCAAGTGCAGTGTCCGGAAGGTTTCATGTTATACGATTGCTTGTGTCCCTTGTGGGGATTTCAGCCTCCATCCCAGACCACTCCTGCTCACCAGCCCTGGGGAGGACCTCAGAGATGCCACTGTAAACGCCGGAGGGCTCACTGATGCCACCTGCAGACTCACCTGTCAGGGTCTGGTTAGCTGTGTCTTCTGGGCTCTGCCTGACAGATGCCAACAGCTACTGCAGAGGGCGCAAGACGGAGACCAAAGAGAGGCGGCAGGGGCCACGCAGCCCATGTGTTCTTGGCTCCTGCCTGGCCGACTTCGTTTCCAGAGTTTATACCTACAGATGTTGAAATTTCTTGGCCCGTTGGAATAGCAGGATCGGGTTTATTCATCTGCAGCCTCCAATCCACCTCGACCGTTGTTCTCAGCCCCAGGGTCGTCACCCCGGCACCCATCTGATGACCCCTTTGAAAGGTCCTTTGACACATGTCTCCTCCTCGAATCTGCACCGCTTCTGGCAGTGAGCAAAGAAGCCAACGCTCATTGAGAAAGGTCAAATGCCTGCACTGTGTTTGTTCATGAGGGTGATATTTCACCAAAGATCTGATGCTTCCTACATGATAAATGAGCAGCAGTTCCCCCACAGGTCTCGGGGGACAGAAAGTTCTCCGCTCCGTATGCCTCACAGGCTCCCGCAAGGACTGGGAAGGGAGGAAAGGCAGAGTTTAAGTCATTAATACATACATGCATTACGACCCAGTCTCTGTCCAAGGAATGGATACCATACCTAGCACAAAGTACGTCCCCCACGAATGCTTAGATATGCTTAGATACTAACTTGAATAGCTCTCATTTCCCGAACACTTACTTGCTCTAAGTCTGGCAGTCTGCTAAATTCTTAGATACAACTCCTTATTTAATCCCCAACACAATGCCATGAGGAAACAACTCTGGAAAAGTTGAACTGCTCATCCAAGGTCACTCAGCTAATATGTGATGCATGTCAGGCGCACCTGGCTGCAGGGTCTAAGTCCTTACCATCATGGTACAAGTGCATGGAGCCTAATAACCCTGGGTCTGGATCCGAGCATTGCCTTGAGCCAAGCAATATTCCTACAGGATAGGAACCAGTAATAACCTGCAGAGGGAGGAGACAAACTGCATGCATAGCGTGGGGAGAACATGACCTGCCTATTTCTTCCCTGTGAAAATGGGCTTGATAATAACATATCACAGGGTTATCATGAGCATCAGATAGGGATATATATGAAGGGTGGGTACCCAGTAGGTGTTTAGTAAATGTTAGCAGTTATTATCCTGTTTGTAAGCACAGGTCACCAGGGCATGTATGGGCTAAATCATGCCTGGAGAAACTCAGATGACAGCCGGGTTTCCAAGACCAAGAATTGTCTCAAGTTGTTGCCATAGGCAGTGTGACGTCTGTGGAAGGGAAACAACTTCACAGAGCAGCTTTTGGGTCTCAACCCAGTGTACAGACTCAATATATTGCTCAGTTCTTCCCTTTACACTGGGAGAAGCCAAGCCACCTACCCATGAAGTGGCTGGCAGCTCCCAGTTCTACTTAGGAGGCCAAGGGGCACCTCCAGGTCTAGGGCTGAGTGACAGGAGCAGGAGAAATCATTTCCCCCACCGCTAGTTGGTGCTGTGCACTGCACCCAGAGCCGGACTGCTCTTGCCCTGGAGTCTTACTGCCCTGGGGGTCCCATAAGGCATGCTCCAGCTCCTCCAGCTCCAGCTGGCATCCCTCCATCAACGTTCAAAACCGGTCAACTCTACTGAGAGCAGGGGCAGAGGCTACAGAACCCACCATTCTTCTTTCTCCTTGTTTTCCCCTCCCATGCAGATGCCTACACATAAGCACACACATGCACACACACAAACACACAGGCACACATACATACTCACATGCAAACTATCTCTCTCTCTCACACACACACACACACACACACACACACACCACACCCCTCTTTCTTCTCTCCTCCAAAAAGCAGAAACCAGGGAGCTACCTGGTGGGGCAATATGATAGTATTATATCTACCCCAGAAGTATCCCTGTCTCAACTCTGGTCTAGCAGGAATGTGGAGTCACAAAGGAAGAAGGGAGCCATTTGCACTGGAGAATCAAGGAAGGCTTCACAGAGGTGGTGGCATTTGGACTATGGTATCCAGATAATGGGGAAAAGCCAGTGTGATCTGGAGTTTGGGTAAGACGAAGGAGAATTGCAGGAAAAGTTACAAAATTAGGCTCAGACCAGCTTTAAATTGAGGTGCCTGGGTGGCGCAGTTAGTTAAGCATCCAATTCTTGGTTTCAGCTCAGGCCTGTCTCAGGGTCATGGGATTGAGCCTCATGTCGGGCTCCAGGCTCAGTGGAGAATCTGCTTGAGGTTCTCTCTCTTCCTTTCCCTCTGTCCCTCTGTCCATCTCTCTCTCTCTCTCTCTCTCTCAAATAAATAAATCTTAGAGAGAGAGAGAGAGAGAAAGAAAAGAAGGAAGGAAGGGAGGAAGGAAGGAAGGAAGGAGGAAGGATGGGAGGATGGGAGGGAAGGAGGGAGGAAGGAAAAGAAAGGCCTTGAATGGCATGGCGAGGTCTAAATAACATCTTTAAGGATGGTGTTTCTCAGTGAGGGTAGTGTCTCAGATCCCTGGGGAGAGACTTAAAAGTACACATGCCTTTCCTCTCTACCTCTCTCCCCCTCCACATCCCTTTCAGCATTTGACATCTGTGATGGAACCTGGAAATGTGTATTTTAGTAAGGTCCGTCATGCAATTCTGAAATACGTCTTTCTTCCTCCACATTGCAAAGCTCTCTCATAGACAATAGGGAGCCATAGAAGGTGTTTGAGTGACATGATCCAACTTGAATCTTGGGAAGGTGCTTTTGGCATCTACAGCAAAAGACGGTCAGAGGAGAGCCCTGTGCATATACCTCAGTGTGCCCACCACAGGCCTTTGCAGTGCTTTTGTATAAATTAGAGAAAGGCACCCTAATTTCAGCAACATTTAAAATGTTGACATATTAACCTGAACAACCTTAAGTAGTCTGGCTCTAGCACAGCAGGGTCGTGAGTAGATGGCCCCTCCAGCCATGCTTGGTGCCCCTGACATGTAAAGAAGGGGGAGGTAGAGGAAGGGAAGTGAGGGGTCAGCCAAGGTGAGGAAAGCTTTGGCCCTGAATTTAATCTGTCCCGTGGGCTAAAATGCACAGAGTCAGAGTCCCAGCTTCTTTTTAAGTTGAAGGCCAGAGTGTGCGTGTGTCCCATGAAGACTGGGGTGCTGTTGCTGCCATGTGGGCGTGCCCTTTGGCTTGGCCTGGCTCTGCCCTCAGGGAGATTTCAGAGGTCAGTGGGTGAACACACTCTTCATCCACTCCCACCCTGCCTGACATAGGCACGCATACCATTTACAGAATACACTAACCCCCCAGTCTCATCCCTCAGGTGGTATTAGATTCAGAGAGAAGGAAAGTGTCATCAAGTCTCCAAAAGAATAGGTAACTGCTCTCAGGAGTCATCCACAGTGTGATCAAGACAGGGGCAGCCGCTAACACGTGTATTCCTCACCACATGTGTTGTGTGTGGTCTCCCCTGGCTGTGTGCACAATCTGGTGTGCCAGCTGGGAGGCCCGATTCTTCATGACCATGCACACTCTTTCATATAAGTTAGTCTATATTTCTTCTATGAAGGATGTTTCCTCTGATGTACCCTTGGGCAGTGCACAACCTGAACATCTGTACACAGTGGCTCTGACAGTCCAGTGAAAAGTTCTGTGTATCTGGCTCTCTCCCCACAGGACTGTTAGGAGAATCAACTAAGAGATGGAAAAGCACTTTGATCCTAGATTTTCTTATTATTGTTATTTTACTGCCCTAAAAGAATGTCCCTCCTGGGTCTTTGAATTACCTAAACCATTTCTTTTTCCATTGACTTTGGATCCCCAAGAAAGAATCACATTTCCGCAAGTTTTAGCTGCAATAGATTTGTGAAATGATGGAATGACAGACCTAAAAGGCACCCTAGGGATTATCTAGTCCCATCTCATGCAGATGGGAAAACTAAAGACAGAGGTGCAGTCCCTGGCCTAAGGACACACAGCAGGTTAACTTAAGCCCTTCACCTTGACCCATTTGCATGGTACCATGAGGTGGGAATATTGCTCCAGTGGGATGGGTAGGGGGTGTCACAGAAGGGCAGGACCTTGGGCATCCTCTCATCTCTAAAGCTCTCTCCGCAGGGACCTTTCAGAAACTGAATGGGACAGTGGCCCCCTCTTCCTGTCTGCACCTGAATCAGCAGGCTGGAGCTGGCTCAGAGCTTGCCAGAAAAAGGAAGTAAACAGGTGTCAGGACAAGGGTGTCCCCACACATCCCCTCGACCGCCTCTGGTGTTCAAAAGACGGTTAACACTTCACATGGAACTCTTGACAGAAATACACTATTTTGTGCAGACTTCCTGACAGGCTGGCATGAGAGTCTCTGGAGAAACAAAAGGATTATTGGAAAGAAAAGAGAAGGCATTTGGGATTGTATGAGGAGTGGAAATGGGAATGTTTCTGGTGGAAAGGGGGGCTGGCCACCCGGCAGAGAAAATGCAGACACTTTCCATCCGTCTTGCTCAACAAACTACATCTCCGTGATGCCTTTCTAAACAGAATGATTTAATTCTCCCTCTTTACAGGGTCCTTGCTGCTGCTGACTAAAAGGAAGCGTGCAGTTATAGCTATGACTATAGAGGCTACCTTTCGGTGACTGGCTTTATGGCCAGAAACGTCATTATTAGACACACTCTGCTTCATGTTAGTCTGTGTTTGCTCTGTCCCCAAAGCAGATGGAGAACTTCTCCCTGTGCAGGGACTACATTGTTCTGAGTACCCCTCCCAGCGTCCAACCCAGGGCTGAGAATCCCGCAGGCATTTAAGATCATTTGGAAGGGACTTTATTTAAAAATAGAATAGTAGGACAGCTGATCTGAGAAGCCTGAACATGCTTTGGGGGGACAACGAGATGGACTGTTTGAAATATGAACTTGCCTGAGAACCTGAGACAGGTGAGGGAAGCGTGTGTGTTATCAGATGGCAGAAAACAATAACAATCAAGACAGCAACAGTAGCAATAGCAGACTCCTCCTTGACCAATGGATGGAAGGGCTGCCTTCTGTAATTGCCATCTCCTTGAATATTTATTTAATAATTCAACAAATATTTATTGAGCACCTGCTATAGCAAATATTGGGCTAGACCTTTGGGGGAGGGGATGGGAAAACAAAGAAGATAAGGTCGCTGGCCCCCCTCAGAGGGATCAGGTGTGGAGGCAGAGTGCAAGGGAGGATAGACATTGATATCATCAAGGTAGGAGCAATGTATCATTGGAGCAAAGAGGAGGTCCCTTAATGCTGTAAAGGGAGAAATGGTGTCAACTTCACAGACGAGGAAACTCTTGAAGGATGGGGTAGAGTGTTGAGGGGTGGGTAAGGGAGCTGGAAGGGTCTTCTAGACAGGAGAAACTGCCAGAGGTCTTGAAGAGCAGGGGATATTTAAACTGCAACAGGAAGTTCCATGGAGTTTGGAGCAGGTTGGGCGGGAGTGAGAAATGAGCCCAGGAGTGCCTGGTCAGGAGATTGGGTGGTGGTGAGCAGGAGAACAGGTCTCTGGTGGGAAACCATTTGGATGGAAAAGAAGAAAAAAAAAAAAAACACAGTCAAAAAGACAAAGTTTCAAACACACATAACTGAGCAGCTCTTTGGTGCTGTTAGCCACTTTGAGGAAAAAGACGAAGAATCCAGTTCGGGGGAAGAAACAGTGAACAGAGCTCTGCCCACTTCCCTTGGTTAGAGCCACCAGCGCCCAACAATGAGTGGTATTCCATTATGAATTATTGTTATCTTCCCATGAGAAACACATCCTTTCTTAAAAGTGAAGACATGTACACAGATATAACAGTACAAGACAGACAGGGTACCTTTCAAAATAAACACCTCTGGAAGGCAGAAGAAAGACGATCCTTGGAGAAATCAGAAAAGGCTGCCTGGAGGAGGTGGCATTAGATTTCAGCCCTGCAGGATGCATAAGAGTCCAACCCACAGAAATGTTAGTAAGGAGCACAAGCCAAGGAAACAAGGGGCAATGGGTTAAGGTACTTTGGCTATAAGGGAGAGGGAATGGAGAGCAAGCCTGGGAACAGGAAATGCCAGTGGGAATTACCAATGAATTAGGAGCACAGTGGGAAGCCACTGAACGTTTTTGAGCAGGGGAAAGACTCTGGACTTCAGAAAGTCCTGGCTAGCAGTAGCAGAGGTCCCAGTGGAGCCATGGAGGGAGCTTGAAATAGGAAAGAGAAAATGACTTTCTGAGCTGCCCATCCCATCTCTCACGGGTTGTCAATTCTTGGGCTCACAATAGCCCTCTTCTGGGACTAGCTCAAGAAAAGCTCTCACAGCTAATAATTTTATGTCAAGCCTTGTGTAAAACCAGGTTGGATTAATTATTGATGCAAACTTAGGCAAACGAAAGCTTGCTCTGGCTTGGCAAGGCTCCCCTCAGCAAAATTAGCTTCCACAACTCTGACTGCCTCCTGGGGAGAGGCACAGCCCTACTGGTAGCTCAGACCCACCAATGGTAGGGGGTGGGGGCGGTGGGACAGGGACACATGCACGGAGGGGCTTTGAACCCCCGACTTCAGATCTGTGCCCAGAATCTTAGCCACTTCCCAGCACCATCTGTGCTAGGGGTGGGAGAGCAGGCCTGGAATGAGCGGAGCCACTCCCAGGCCTCCCGTGGATCCCCTCGCAGCCGGGCGTGTACAGAACACAGTATCAGAGATAACAGCCTCGCAGATTCAATTCCATCCCATTTAATTAAATGGCTTCAGCGCACACAAATTGCAGCAATGGATGCGGGCTCGTGCCAGACACACAGCTGCAGACCTGTGACACAATGCACTCTGGAAGGTGCAGCCAAGACCGGTTACCACCCTAGGGGAGCCTAGCACCCAGAAAGGCAAGGAGAGAAAAGGAATATACTCCAGCCTGTACAGCCTCCCGAAGCGCATAAGCCTCCTTCAGTCACGCCTTCCAGACACTGACTGAGAACCTACCACGTGCCGAGTCCTGTGTGCGAAAGAGATGGCCTTGTCAGATAGGGACCCGAGTCTCTTGGGGGCGCAGAGGAGCAAAGAGACCATGATATGCTGGTCCCTCACTGTTTTCATAGGACAGCCCAATGAAGAGCATAGGGCAAGCCTGCAGGGCAAAGGGGGCTCAGGAGTGTCTGCACAGTCTCCCTGCAGATGTGAGTCCCTGGGGGAGGAGAAGGAGGTTGGAGCAGGAAGTGTATTTATCAACACACTCCGTGTCACAGGCACTATGAAAGTGCTGAGCATTTGGAAGAAACAAACCTGCAAGCTCCCTGTCAAGCTTCCCTTAAGCCCTGACCCCCTGTAATCTTGAGGAAGTGCATCCCCAGATAGAACCAGACCCCTAGGTCTGCAGTAGGTCAAGTGAGAGGGAAAAGTATCACTGCAGCATAAGAGGATCAATGACCTTGGCCACATAATTGACTGAGGCACACCGCCACCCCCCCACCCGCCATCCGAGAAATGGACATAATGCGACATGGGCTCTCTACCCATTAGGGTTTGCATGTGAATGTTCAGGGACATGGGAGGCACTCAACACAGGTTTCAAATGAATGAAACATAGCAGACATTTTTGATCAAGGGAAAAGGGTTCACCACACAGGAAGTAAGCACTGTGTTCTGGTTCTCAGTCTTCTCCCTGTCGAGTGTCAAGTACAAGGGAGTGTGGTTTGGAGATAGCATTTACTGAACAGGGACTCATTCATTCATTCCACAAGTATTTCTGAGCCAGATATTGGTTTTGGATCCTGTGATTACAATAATGAACAAAACAGACCTGGCCCCCTGGCCCCTTGATCTTCATAGTAAGTGGAGAGGTGAATAGGAATGAAATAGGCCGACAAGTGAATAAAATCACCCATGGTGGTGAGGATGCCCTGAGAAGGAAATGCAAGAAAATGTTGGAAATGTAAGAAAATGGTGGAGAAAGAAGCCTTCCTACTGTGTGGACTTTGTCAGTGGTTTCCCATGCCCTGGAAGCCTTCCCCAGCTCTGGTCAGGCTGGTTCCTCCTTGTCTCCTCGAGCTCAGCTTAGACATCATCTTCTCAAAACAACCTTCCTTGAACATCCTTAGGCAATCTCTAGTATCACCCTTTTTGAGTTTTCCACAGAGCACTTATCATTACCTGCTATTTCCATTTTCCTTATTTCCTTCATTTGTCCATTGCCTGTTTCTGCCTGGTAGGATATAAGCTGCCTGGCAGGATGAAAGCTAGCGCCATCTCCATGTTCCCAGGCTCTGGAACAGCCATAATGGGAGCCATGAAATGCAAAGTCAATCAATGAAGGACACACATCCAGGAAGACATGGAGCTGAGATTCCAACCACATCTGAGCCCAGAGCTTTTCCATCCAGATGTCCTCAGAGACAATGATATGAGAAGATGGGAACTAGCACTGAAAGTTTGGTGATCTCTGAAAACATGTGAGCTGTCATGAATCTCATCCCTAATGGGGGGTAAGAATAGAACCTCCTCCTAGAGTTACCCTATAATGTGCTTAGAATATTATATACTGCTGTTGTTAGTAATAGTACTACTACTAAAGGTGGTGCTGACCATGGTGCTGATCATGGTGGTGGTTGTCATGGAAATATTTTAAACATTAAAAGCTACTCTCAAGGGGCACCTGGGTGGCTCAGTGGGTTAAAGTCTCTGCCTTCAGCTCAGGTCATGATCCCAGGGTCCTGGGATCGAGCCCCGCATCAGGCTCTCTGCTCAGCAGGGAGCCTGCTTCCCTTCCTCTCTCTCTCCCTCCTTGTGATCTCTGTCTGTCAAATAAATAAACAAAATATTTTTTTTAAAAAGCTACTCTCAACAAAGTGAGTAACTGAAGTTCACTTCGAACATCACCAGAGGAATTAGTCCTATTGAAGGCTTCAGAGAGCCTCTTCCTTCTTGATTAGATTAGTGAGAGGACCCCCCCATGAATCACTCCAGGGTGACTGCGAATATTTTCTTTGTACTCACAAATAAAAAAAACTGTGTTCTGATAACATGAACCCAGAGTTAGAGAACAGACTGACATAGGTTCAAATTCCGACTTTACTCTTTTCAATTTGCTCGAATCTGGAGAGACTGATAATTCCCCAAGCCTCACTTTCTTCATCTGTGAAATGAGACCAGTAAAAACTGCTGTGTGGGGTTGTTAGAAGGGTAAAATGGTACTATGTAACATTGCATATAACATGCAGCACAGCACTGGGCATGTAATAGCTTCTCCAAAAATATCACTCCCTCCCCTCTCACTTTGCTCAAATGGACAGGGACTGATGAAGTCCTAGAGGATGCCCTAAAGACCTTTCTCCTCCTGAACCTATCCCCAACTTCCCAAATGACTTTGGGCCACAAACCTACCCTTTTTGATCAATGGCTTCCCAGCCTTGAGTGCTAGAGTAGCCAATTTTTTCTAGCTTAATTATATCCTCAGAGAAAGTGCCTCATGGTGCATGTACTAAATTAAAACATTAATTAAAATAAAACATGAGCTCAGCAACAATTAAAGCAGGAGGAGAAATATATAATAAAATAATTCATACATACATATATATATATAGCACACCCCAACCTCGGTCCCAAAGCCCTGAGGATCTGAGAATGGTTTGAAAGCTGACACCCAGGGACTGTTTCTCAAATTGTGTGGAATATCCAGGGAGCCACAGACTTCCAAAGAATAGGCTCTTTGCATCTCACAGGGCAGATGTTTTAAAACATTAGCAGAATTCAGCTTTTATCCATTTACTAATTCAAACAAAGGAATCAGGTTAAATGCAGTTAGGTGTTGAGATGCAGAGAAATTCCTTCCTTCATTAAACCATGTTTTTTACATGCTGTTCCACATCGGTCCCTATGCCAGACCATGGGGATGCAGCAGTGACAGTGTGGTTTCTGGTCCCAGGCAGAGCTTACAGTCCAGTGGTCACTAGGAAGCAGAAGCCAAGAGCACCCAGTGGCTTGGGTCCCATTCTGCAGATTCTTCACTGCTTCCAGAAAACAGGTTCCACCTCTTCCTCAGAGCCTTTGCTTGAGCTACGTCCTCTGTCATGAGACCCCCTCATCTAACAAAGCCTGTCTCATGGTTCAGAGCCCTGCCCAACACCACCACCTGTCCTGAGAAGGTCATGAGCGCGCCCTGACCAACTCATCCCTGCCCACTGCTCCCTTCAATGTGTGTCTTCCTTCCCAACTGATTGCACCATCTCCTGGACACAATGTGGACTGTTTAGCACCGAAAGGTGTGTTTTTATGAGGACACACCACAGAATAGGGACCTTCTAGGACCAAAAGAGGCCTGAGAGAGGATCTAGTCCACTCCTTTTATTTCACAAACATAGAGCCTGAGAGCCCCAGGGGAAAACCAAGGCCGCAGTGTTACATGAGATGGAGCAGAGGCCAGCTTCCATCCCAGGCCTCTTGACTCCCAGGCTATGCTCTTTCTGTTCCTACTTCCAAAATGCCTCCACACCCTTACTTGTTATCCTGTTCCTTCAGGTTTCTGGGTAACAAAAACAGAGTCTGGTCTGGCTGCAGGATCTAAAGATGTGGATGGACAATCTCATTGTAGCCACAGGCAGTGGCTGTCTCTGGCACATCTCAGTGGAATGTGTATGGGGAACCACTTCCTACAAGAAGACTTCCTGATTACCCAGCCCATTCCCAGCTCCCCTCTGTGAGGTCTACCATGTGATTCGGCAGCTCCTGAAGGAGAAGGGGCTGATAAATCCTTACATTCCTGGTCTCATCAACTCTGCTGTTCCCAAGAGAATTGATTCTCCCTGAATCAGTTTCCTCTGCATTTGTGATAAAAAAAGACTTGGAGGGGACGCCTGGGTGGCTCAGTTGGTTAAGCAGCTGCCTTCGGCTCAGGTCATGATCCCAGCGTCCTGGGATCGAGTCCCACATCGGGCTCCTTGCTCGGCAGGGAGCCTGCTTCTCCATCTCCCTCTGCCTCTACCTGCCACTCTGTCTGCCTGTGCTTGCTCTCTCTCTAACAAATTAAAAAAAAAAAGACTTGGAGAAAACACTGGGGCTCACAAACACTGGGTGTCACATCAGCAAACACTGATGTCAAACACATCGGTTGTCTGAGCTGAAAAGCTATGAAAGACAGCAGTCAGCTTGGAGCCTGGGTTTGAGTCTCATCTCAATACATCTTGCTGAGCCTCTCCCAATTCTACAGAGTCCTCTCCCTCTTCTGCTTTCTTCTCTTCCTACCCCCTTGATGGCCAGTGGTTAGGGCTTTTTTGGAAGGGATGGAAGGAGAAAGGCCACAGATGTGGCCCAGTCTTCAGTTCCAGAAGTGTCCTTCTATCTTCTGTGGCACTTCTACTTGTGAATACTGGACAGAGATCCATTTGGAGCCAGGCTTCTTTTCATATCTTGACCCCAAATAAACATAGGGAGCTCCTCTGGGAGTTCCTCCGGCAGTGGGATTCTGGAATCACATCCCCCGGGTGAATATTGCACTCTTTGATTCTTCTGAATCAGGCAAAATCACAGCACTGGGCCAACCAGTACATTCCCACCCATTCAGCAATGTTCCCTGGTGAAAACCTCTGTTTGCTTTTCCTTTGCATCATCCTCAATGACATTAAAGTCAACATAAATTGGTCTGACCATTACTGGTGCCCTCCTAGTGAGCAGACATCATGGAGCAGAGAATTGGGATGAGGTTTAGCAGCAAATAGACCTGGATTCAAGCCCTTATTCTGTCCTTCCTAGGTGTGGGATGCAGGACAAATATCCTAACATCTCTGGGCCTCGGTTTCAGTAAATTGGAGATAATAATATTGCCTGCTTCACAAGTTTTGTGAAGATGATATGAGAAAAAACTATGGAAAATGCTTACATAGTGTCTGGCATATAGTACATATTCAATAAATATTAGCTGGGATCACTGGCTACATTGTCATCATTATCCTACTCATCAGTAGTAATAATAATGGTATTAATAATTCTTATTAATTTAACATTCATCCTGTTCCTGTCAAAGAGAATGCTTCTAGCAGAAATCCCCACCAAAATCTGAGTGTTCTTTTAATACAACCCTCACCTGTCCAGGCTTCCACAATTTGGAGCCTCTACTAGAGCTCATGTAAGATTTTGAATTTAAGATTTATTAAGCACCTACTGTGCAACAGGCTCTGTGATAGGCACGTACAAAAATACACAAGAGAGCTTCTGCTCACAGTCTACTGAACAAAAGACAAGGACACAGCTCAGAGTGGTAGCTTCCCTTGGGGATAGCCACTCATTCCTTCATGATGACATCACCCCAACATCACCTCCTCCAGAAAGCCTTCCAGCTTACCCTAGAATCCTGAGTTCTCTCTGGTGAAGTCCCTACTGTCACCTGACTCAGCAGTTCCTTGATGAGAAGAAATTGCTATCCCTTACACCCTTCCATGGACTCAGCTCTGCTGATCTCAAGTGGGTGATATTCTGAGGACCCATTTCCTTCTCCTTTATACAAATGGGACATCTGAAGGAAGCTGGATCTGCCTGGTTCCTTACTCCCCTGGTCTCATAATGCAAAAAAGTAGGAGAAGGAGGAGAGAAGGAGAAGGACTCTTGACCTGGAGTCCACCTGCTTGGCTTAATCTCACTTTTGAGTACTCAGATGAGACACTACCTTTCTGGCCCCAAGAGTCTCAATCTACAAAATGAGGCTGCCCCCTGGGACTGCCATAATGACCAACACAACATGAATCACAGTGGGGCTGGTGTGCAATGGGACTTGCAACAAGTCATTTCCATTTTCTCCTGGCCCTTCTCTCTAGAAAGCCACTATCTGGTCACACTTCCCTGCAGAGCCTGGACCCCAGACAGGGCCAGAGAAGTCATATGCAATTAAAATTTCATTACCTTTACCAAGTAGAGTACAGTACATTTACTAATATAATTACACTGCAATTCTCGAAGTCAGTGAACAATGTGCATTTATGAGGTAGTGTCCTCATTAATTACAGCCCCTTCTCTCTTCCTAATCCATAGTCTCACCCATCTTCCTCATCACTTTCTACTTCTCAGAGGAAGAGCCTAACTTTCTTGCAAGAAATACGGAGGTGGGGATTCAAGGGCTGCTTTTATTTCTCCTCTTTGACTCTTCCAGACATCCTGATGGCAAACAGAGGAGAGGGGAGGAAAGAAGATCAAAATACCCCTTGCTTCTTGCCTATGCTCCACTACCATGACACTCACCTTGTCTTCTTGGGACAAGAGCTCAAGATGCATGCACATGAATTTCTGATGCTCTCCCTCCCACACACACACTCCTCAACTGGACAAGTGCCTTCTTCAAATTCCCTATGCAGGACTGCTGGCCTTGAAAGGTAAGACGTCAGGGTTGGGCCCATTTTAGGGAGCCCAAAACAAAGCAAGAAGTTGGCCCTGCCCAGAATTGATAACCTCACACAGCTGAGACAGTCCTGACATCCCAGCACAACACTGTCATTGGGTCCGCACAGTGCAAGACTCTCATTAACGTCATCATGGCTCTGATGTGCAAAATGCTTCGACTTCTCCAGCTCTCTTACACCTTATCTCTTCTGGCTCTCACATAGGCTCAAAGAGGTAGATATTCTTCCCATTTCTCAAAGGATGAACCAAGACTTGGAGAGGTAAAGTGGCTGGACCAAGAAAACTCAACTAGACAATTATAGGGTTAGAATTCAAACCAAGTCTCCTGGAAAACCTCTCCTCTTCCCTCTCTGTGGTGCAAAACGGGAAGAGCCAAGGCTTCACCAGCCCTAAATCTTCCAGCTCTGATGCTTCTTAACTGGTTGCCCTCCTGTGAGTCACCTAACTGGTGCCCCTCTGGTTCACACTCAAAGAGTTCTTCATAGTCCCTGAATCATAAATATAGGTTTACTGCTGTGATTATTTATTTTCTGGCTCAATATTAAACTATAAGCTTCTGATTTTATTTATCAATATATCCTCGGTACCTAGCAGAGTGCTGGACTCATAGAGGTGTTTAATGAGAATTTATCCAACAACTGAATGAACAGATGAATAAATAGTGAAATAAAGACCTCTCATTATCTGTGTGATATCAAAGGACATGTGTTCTGATATTCCATTTATATCTACTCTGCTGGGCTATTGAGAAAATTAGAAATAAAGTATACAAAGTATTTAGCTCAGTGCCTGACACATAGTAGGTACTTAATAAATGGGGGCTTCTATTATTATTACTTAATCAACACTTCAAGGCCAAGTCTCTCCCCACACGCACACCATGCCACCTCTGTCTTCAGGAAAATGAGGCCTTCAGAAAGTATCAATGGAACATGTGCTTTGTCACTGACATTTTCATACAGATGAGAAAAGTCCATTAGAGCCATCCCCTGCATATTGGGAGCTGAACTGGTAAATTGCTTTCTCAGCACGCTACATTCATGGATACCAACGTGATCATCACTTGTGCTCAAATCCTGCCCTTGGTCCCCAGCACCTGCAGCAGGCAGCATGATAAGAATTCGCTTCCACCAAGGGGCTTTGACTGTCAAAAAAGAAGAAAGCCATAGTGTTCTTTAAAGCTTGAGTGACAAGGGGTGCCTGGGTGGCTCAGTCAATTGAGCACTCAACTCTTGGTTTTGGCTTGGGTCATGATCTCAGGGTCATGAGATCAAGCCCCTTGAGGGCTCTGTGATCAGGGAGTCTGCTTGAGGATTCTCTCCCCCTCCCTTGGCCCCTCTTCCCACTCATTCTGTCTCTCAAATAAATAAATAAATCTTAAAAAAAAAAAAAAACCTCAAGTGACCAGATAGGAGCACAGCTCTGGGAGACTGGGAACCCATGCAATAGCTCCCAGTTTGCTGAGTGCTCTTATGTAAAGCACTCCCATGGTAGGTCTCAATTTGCCAATCTGTGAACTACAGGTGGTACCCACCTCATATGATTAGTGTGAGTAATGTTAATCACAGTGACCAGTAATTAGGGTTCATTTTGTGTCACAAACTGTGCTGAAAGCTTGACCTCATCCCTACATGTTCTCAAAAGTTCTTTTCAAATTAGATTATTATCATCCCTTTATTCAGATGAGAAATGGAGATTCGCAGAGGTTAAGAAACATGCCCAAGCATGTAGGTAGCAGATCAAAGATTCAGACCCAAGATCTTGACCACCAGGCTATCCTGCACTGATGAACACGGGGTGAGATGAGCTTAGCCCTAAGGGGACAGGTATCCCCAATGTTCTGTAATGTTAACTCCAACTCTGTCACTAGCTTGGGGATCATTGTGACAGATCACATTTGGGGCCTCGGGTTCTCCATCTGTGAAATTAAGGAGTTGAACTAGGTGTTATCCAAAGCTGTTTTGCATGTGAACATCCTAGACTAAGATGTCTCAGGTGTGGGTCCAGTGTTATACAGAAAGATGATCCAACCATTGTTGCACTGAACTGACTCCCCTAAGCCCCAGTTGAAGGTGATACAATACAGCACACTGGATATGAGAATCAGGTAAGCCAAGGTTAGAATGTCAGAGTTGGTTCCTTCCTGCTGGGTAAAAACCCCTTTTGCCTCAATTTTTCCATCTGTGAGATAGAGATAATACCTCCAACCTCACAGAGCACTTGTAAGTGTCAAAGTCAACCCGCCCCAGCCAAGGAAGTCCCATGACCCAGCCACCCCACCTCTCAGACCTCATCTGCTCCTAGGCTTGCTCGCTCCCACTCAGCTCTGTCCACATGCTCCTGCCTCAGGACTTTTGCATTTGCTCTCTCTCTTCACAGGCATCCTTCCTCCAAGTAGAAATTGGATCACTCCCTCATCTCCTCCAAACCTTTACTCAAATATCACCTTCCCTTGGAGCTTTACAAGATCTTTCTATTTATAATTAGCAAACCTCTCTTTCCACCCGACCAAAGCCTGCCAAGCTCTCCCTAACTCTTGACCCTGCTGCATTTTTCTCTGTAACCCCTCCTCACCACCTGACATGCTATAAAAAAATAAAATGTTGTGGTTTCATGAGATCAACACTCTGTTTCACTGTGGTATCCCCAATACCTGGAACAGTGTCTGATACATATTAGGTGCTCACTAAAGACATCTTGACTAAACAAATGAGTGGACTAAACAAATGAATGTTATTCAAGGAATACATACTCTTTCTTTTCCTTCTTCTTCATAAGTTCTGCTATTAATTGAACACTTACTATAAACCAAGCCCAGTGCTAAGCACTTTACTAACAATATCCAAATGTGAGGTCATTGCCAGTACCTGGAACTTCAAACGACTTACTCTCCCAAGAATCCAAGAGATGCACTTTCTCTACCTGTCATTCTTCGCATCCCTGGTTCTCCCCAGACCAGTCTCTTAGATGTGTTCAAGGAACCAGTGAATCTTTTAATTAAAACAGTCTTCTGTGATGAATCTGTTATTACAAAGCCTTACCTATGTAAAACATTAATAATACAAATTTCATTTGTTTATGTCAGTGCCAAGCATTAATTTTTAATAGCCAAATGTATGAGTTATGAAAGGCATTAATGCAAACCAAATCACCAGCTGAGGATGAAAAGGAAATCTATTTTTTTAAGGTAAGCAGTAGCAGTGAAATATTATAGTAGCTTCCAAGCAAGAAGAAGAAGAAAATATCTCTTCACCCACCCACAGCCAGTAAATAAATAAATAAATAAATAAAAAGAAACAGGTGAAGAATCAACTTTATCAGCACCTTAACATCAGTTCTAAATTGGAGCAGAGAGCTGTCCCTTTTGTCCTGCTGGATCTTGGGTGACAATTTCAAAGCAAGAAGTTTATACAAAATTGTCCTAATTATCTGCCCTGGTCACATTAGCACTCCTAGGATAAAATAATAATAATGATGTGTTAATTTGTACAGCATGATAGGTTGGCAAAGCACTTTCTTTCATTACCTCTCCTGAGTCCTTCAACTCTGAAAGGGAGGAGAATATGTGCCCATTTTACAGATGAACTCACTGAGGCACAAAAGTTTTGATGACAAGGCCAGCATTTCTGTGAGTATTAGTGAGCAAATAAGGCAAGTGGGCAAGAAAAGGCAAGGAAGAGGAAGGGGAGGGAAGAAGACTAGCCAGGAGGCCAAGAGGAGAATGTGAAAGAAGGGGAGGGAAAGGAAGGAAGATGGAGGCAGGAAGTCTAAATTTCAGAAGACTTTCCAGGTGCCACACTTCTGCCCTTCTTCAGGCCCATTTTCCATCCTCATTAGCCCTCCTCAGGGGCCTAGGAAGCTCATACCTCAGGACTTCCTCACCAGCCTTTGTCCTCCCTACCATCAGCCAATGGGAGGTTTCCAGGAGAGTGGCAGGTACATTTTTCCTATGCACCCTGCCTTCCCTGCTTCAGCACCATTCTCCTAGCAATGGCAGCACACCTCTACATTTCCAGCACCCACCAGCCCCCCCCAAGAACCCTCTGCCCTCCCCCTACCCCTTCATCACTAGAGACGCCAACAGCTTCCCAGTGATCCTGACCTCCAGGTGCCTGAATCTCCTGTGTTTGCCCCCTTATCTCTGCTCACACCTTTGTAATTGGTCTCTCCAGGAAACCCTCTTCAACTGAACCATCTGGAATTCATTGACGATGATTTCTCTGTCCTGCTTGGATCTGACCTACACCATGAGTCCTTTCACCAACAGATGAAATTGCATTACCAATAAAGAAGCTGATCAGAAACACATCGACTATCACTCTTTTGGAGCTTCTCACCTCACTGAAGGACATGGTAGCCAGTTATTTCTAAGCTAAAACTTGAACTTCCAGCCTCTGCCCTCAGGTCCTGTCACATTCTTATGGTTAACTGGACCAGTTAGAGGCAGGTGCTGCCCTTCCTGAGAAGGTGATAACAACAAGAACATTCAGTTCCTTCCAGACAAAGAGAATGACAGTGTATCGATGTATATTTGACACTGTATATAAATTGTTTAAATATTTTAAATGTATATATGTGCCTTCATGTGTAACATTTATGTTTTCATATCTGCCTGTGAAATAAGTATTAATATCTTTATTTGTAGGTGAGGAAATTAAGCTCAGGATTCATGACTAACTTGCTTTTCTAAGATCATGAAGTTATTTTATTATTGTTGTTGTTGTTGTTAGCAGAGTGTGTCTTTTACAGAGTGCTGACTCTGGAGCAACATGATGAATACTATGAATCATCACATTGAATCCCCTCAACAACCTTATGAAATAGTGATACATCCCCATTTCCCAGATGAGGAGATCTGGGCTTAGGTCATGGGAGAATGCATCCATTTGAGTTCAAGTTTTCTGACTCCAAAGCACCTCCCCCTTACTGTAATGTTACAGTAATCCTACAAGACAAGGCCACCGTATTGTCCCTCACACATGGACTGTGCCATGAAATAATAAGCACTAATTCATTCTCAGCGACCATCTAAGGCTATCACACACTGGGGCTAACCTTTCCTCGTAATCAGGTAGAAGACCAGGTCCTCCTACCCACCTGTCCACATCCACTTGCCGCATCTCTTCTCTGATACTCAGAGATACTTTTAATCTCATTGAGGACTGAAGTCAAAGATAAAATCCTAGGATGATCGGGGCGCCTGTGTGGCTCAATGAGTTGAGGCTTCTGCCTTCGGCTCAGGTCATGATCCCGGGTCCTGGGATCGAGTCCCATGTCGGGCTCTCTGCTCAGTGGGGAGTCTGCTTCCTCCTCTCTCTCTGCCTGTCTCTCTGCCTACGTGTGATCTCTGTCTGTCAAATAAATAAATAAAAATCTTTTAAAAAATCCTAGGATGATCAAAATAATTATCCCTGCAAAAGAACTAACCCTGTGGCTCTTCGAGCCTAATAGATTTTTTTAATTTTAATTTTAAAAGTCATGTATTCTTATAATATCATGTGTTACAGAAGGAAATCAAGTAAAAAATGAATACCACCCGCTTCTCATCTGCCTCCAAACCCATTTCTCAGAGGTAACCACTATATATAATTTATGTCTTGACCTCCAGTAGAAATTTTAATATATTTTGTACAAATGAGATTAGGTTAGACAAACGGTTCCACAGCTTCATTTATTTCCTGTAACAATAAATCTTAGACATCCTTCCATAGCAGTACATATACTTCATTAATTCATCAAATATTTATGAAACTCTGCTGTGCCAAGCCCTATGTGAAGTCCCAGTATATGCTGGTGAACGGAACGGTCTTCACCATCACCGTCACCTCCATTATTAGGACAACCTATGACATGGGTAATGTTAACATCTCCACTTTCCTTATAGAAAATAAAGTGTGAGGCACCTGGCTGGCTCAGTGGGTTAAAGCCTCTGCCTTCGGCTCAGGTCACAATCCCAGAGTCCTGGGATCAAGTCCCACACTGGGCTCTCCGCTGAGCAGTAAGCCGGCTTCCTCCTCTCTCTCTGCCTGCCTCTCTGCCTACTTGTGATCTCTGTCTGTCAAATAAATAAATAAAATCTTAAAAAAAGAAAAGAAAAGAAAACTAACAGGGTCCATATTATTTAGTATCTTATATCATCATTTAATTAACCATTTCCCCATTGATGGACACTTGCATCATTTCCAGTATTTCGTGATTACAAACAACATAGACTGAGCATTCTGATCAACCCAGCACTGGGCAACTGTGTTGGGAAGATAAACTATTCAAAATTGAATTAGAGGAGCAAATGACATTTGCCTTGTTTATTTTGATAGATATTCCCAAATTGCCCTGCAAAAAGTGATGTCAGTCTGAGCTCCCACGTGTAGCGTCTGTGAGATCCCGTTTCCATTTTCTCTCCAGGACTAGCTGTTAGAAACCACTTTAGTCTTCAGTGAAAAATAGAATTTCATTTATGTTATTTTCATCTCGTTCCTTTGAGCATCCTCCCATGTGTTTGTTAATTGTGGTCACTTCTCAATTTTTACTCATTATCTTGAGAGAGCTTGTGATTTAAAGAAAAGAACTTAAGATCAGGACACAAGAGATCTGGGATGGGGTCACCCCATCCAAAATTTGCTAGCCAGGAGGTTAGCATTGGGGCCCTAGAACTCAGAAATGTTGGGGCTGCTGCCTCCTCCAGGACAACCCTCAGAAGGTTCTGGCACAAGGCAGCCCAGAAGGGTTCCGCTGGGGGATTCAGCCACCCCACGCAAGTCACTTCCAAAGCTTTGGGATAGAGCACCTCAGGAGGGGGGGCCGTCAGGGCCCCCCATGTCCTCTCTGACCTCACAACCCACAAACTGCATCACTAATAAGTGAGGGAAACACGCTGTCTATGGACAGTCACATGAGGAAACAAGCTTCTTCCTCTCCTTTCCAGATCAGTGTCTGAGGGGACCATGCAGGGGAAACAGAGGGGACAGTGGACCTCTCATCCCAAGCCCCACCCCAGCCACTGAGGTCTCTCCACTCAAGACTTCATGGGTGACAAAGGGAACTTCACACCTCATATGAGGTTGGAACTTTAAGAACAGACAGACATGGGGTGCCTCGGTAGCTCAGTGGGTTAAGCCTCTGCCTTCAGCTAAGGTCATGATTTCAGGGTCCTGGGATCGAGCCCTGCATCGGGTTCTCTGCTTGGCAGGGAGCCTGCTTCTCCCTCTCTCTCTGCCTGCCTGCTTGTGATCTCTCTCTCTCTCTCCGTCAAGTAAATAAATAAAATCTTAAAAAAAAAAACAAACCAGACAGACTTGAATCCTAATCATCAAAATAAGACTGTTTTAATACCAAAAGTAACTGACAGACAGTCCTGGAATCAGCCTGAGTTGTCGTGATGAGAGCCCTCCACTGGGCGTGAAAGCGGGGTGCGGCAGGCACAGCTGGTGGCAGTTATGAGGGGGAAGAATTTAAGCATTTCATGTTTATATCCCAACCAGTTAAGACTCTTCATTATTAGTAAATAATGAGAGGATTGACTCAGCCGGTCTTTTCTACTTCTCTAATTCTGAGATTACATGATTTATTCATTCATTCAACATGAATTTGAGAAGTATTTACGCACCAGGAGCCGTGCCAGCCTGTTTAAGGCTGAAGAAAGGAAAAAGCATTCTCCCCATCCTGCAGGGGCTTTCCACCCACGAGGAAGATGGGCTCCACAAAGCAATGGCCACACCATGGCATGGTGAGGCAGGTGTACTCGAGAGCCAGTGGGACAGAGGGACACGGAAACTAAAAAGGAACTGAGTCTCAAATGATGAGAAGGAGGGTGGTGTGGTGAGAGGGATGATTGCACAGAGAGGAGGTGGGAAGGCAAGCCAAGGAGCTTGAACTCAGCCTCTAGAGAAATGGGAAGTCATGGGAAATTTGGGGAAGGGAGGTGTCATGGTCACTGTGTGTTTTCCAAGGATGATCTGGATCCAGTCTGGAAAGTAGATTGTAGGAGGTGGGAAGAGAGGAGAGTGGAGGCAGAATCAGGCCCTGCATCTATTAACCCCTGTGTGTCTGGGCGCCCCGAGGAGGCAAGGCCAGGAAACACCTTGTCCTCCTTTCTTTCTGTGCCCACAGCCTAAGCAAGAACAATCTCCTCTCCTTCACAGAGATACTGTCCCAGCAGAGCGGGGACCTGTCAAGACAGAAAGCCTGAAATAGGAGAGACAATGAAACAAAGTAGGGAAAGAGGCCCTTGGCTTTCATAGCTGTAAATTCTGCCCCAGTGAATTTCTCCCCAAACATAACCCACAGCGATGTTGATGAGGCCCCCCTACATCCAATACAGGCCTAGATTCACCAAGTAACAGCGCTGGAATGTTCCATGAGCAGGGCACCAATAAAGTGCGGGCCAACCCTATGTTCATGGCAAAGCTTATCAAAGAAGTGGGAAAGCATCACCTTTGTGTGAACATCCTCTTGTCACAAACCAGTCTCACAGATCATAGCACAGCATCCTCCTGGAGGAAGGAAAAGATGATGCTGTCCTCAGGCTTGCTGATTTATTGCTTGCTTAGACACTGAGAAAGAGACATCAGAGGACTACTGAATGGGGTGCTGTCCTTTAGAGTTAAGCAGCTCATGAAGAGCCCACAGGATGGTAGAAATGGACATACTTCATGGCATCTTCATCCTAAGCCCCCAGCCCTGTCCTGGGGCACACAACCATAGTCCTCCATGCCCCGAGAGCCCCACGCGGCCACCTTCCTCTCTCAGCACAGATGTGACATTTGCACCTCCTCTTTTTCCTTAGACCTTTTAAAAGCCTTTCCTTAATGCCCTCCTCCACACCCCCGCCACCCTGCCAAATAATTCCTACTTACCCTGTGTCCGTGAATTAATTGTCAGTAACCTTCACCACATCTGGTTCCATAGCAGGAAGTGGTATTTAGATCACAAAGGCAGAAGAGAAGGGCTGTGTTGGTTTCCCAGAGCTACCGACACAGATTACCATAAACAACAGAAATGTATTCTCACAGCCCCAAAGGCTAAACGTCGCAACTCAAGGTGTCAGAGGGTCACGCTCTCTCTGCTCTCTCTGAAGTTACGAGGGAAGCATCCTTCCTGCCTCTCCCTTAGTTTCTGGTGACTCCCGCCATCCCTGTGCATTCCTTGGCTTGAGGCTGTGTTATTCCAATCTCTGTCTCTGTCCTCACATGGCTTCTGTCCTCTGTGTTCTTGTGCATGTGTGGCCTCTCCTCTTATAAGAACACAGGTCACCGGGTTTAGGGCCCACCCTAATCCAGTATAACCTCATCTGTAAATTACCAATTATATCTGCAATGACCTTATTTCTAAATAAGGTCGTCTTCAGGGTGCCTGGGTGGCTCAGTGGGTTAAGCCTCTGCCTTCACCTCAGGTCATGATATCAGGGTCCTGGGATTGAGTCCCGCATCGGGCTCTCTGCTCAGCAGGGAGCCTGCTTCTTCCTCTCTCTCTCTCTCTCTCTCTCTCTCTCTGCCTCTCTGCCTATTTGTGATCTGTCTCTGTCAAATAAATAAATAAAATCTTTAAAAATTAATTAATTAATTAATTAAGGTAATCTTCAGAGGTTCCAGGTTATACATGAAGCTGAGGGGACAGTCTTCCACCCAGTACAAGGGGCAAGATCCTCTGGAGAAGTGCATTAAAAAGAAAATCAGACCATTCACACTGCAAAAACTGAGCTCTTCCTCGAATATCTCCAGAACCTAATAATGCTAAAATAGACTCTTTCTCCTGCCCAGCGTTGAGCCATCTCACCGCAGATTGTTTTTAAACAGCCAAGTGAGTGGGGCTTATCCCAGGACCCTAGAATCTGGACCTCCTGATTTCAAATTGGGTTCTTTCCATGTCACCACACTGCCTCGAGAAAACAGGTGTGTGTGTGTGTGTGTCTCCACATGGCTACACATTAGGTTCCCTAGGGGGATGGAGCCAATGACCCACAGAGAATGAGGAAGATAACATTTGCTTTGTCAGCGCTGTAGTGCCCAAAGCCTGGGGCTGGTGTTCAAAGGGGCAGGCCTTGGCTCTGGCTGGGAGACACCAGATGACTTTAGCTCAGCATCTAGACTGTTCTACTTCCTAGCAAGGAGCCTAGTGGTGAGTCACTCACACCATGCTTTTAAGCTGGAAAGGGGAAGATGGTCTCCTATGGCATTTGTAAAACCTTTTCTGGTAAGACTCAGATGGATTTTGATCCTTGCCTCTGCTCACTGGCAGGAAAAGGGAAGTTGAGTGGTTTCCAGGACCTGAAAATGGTAGATGTTTCTTTCTTTCTTTCTCTCTCTCTCTTTCTTTCTTTCCTTCCTTTCTCCTTTCCTTCTTTCTTTCCCTCTCTCTTTCTTCCTCTTTCTTTCTTTCTTTCTTTCTTTCTTTCTTTCTTCTTTCTTTCT